>JANTPZ010144166.1:6893-31994 GCA_025593235.1 Vachellia pachyceras | reverse complement strand
TAAGTGCGCTTGGACTAAATTTTTAACTGCGTCAAATAAAAATAGTGAAGCGCTAATTAGCTTGATGATTAAAATTTAAAAAGTAATACTGTTAAAGGTCATAATTAGGGGGAAAACATATAGGACCAGGTTGATACAATATTGGGAAACCAATTTAGATGATTAATTATGCATTTATGCACGCTTTGTTTATGCTGATCTTCATCTAAGCATGTTTCATTTCTCCATAATTACATTATAATGCACATGTGCCCTTCTATGAGGCTCTGTTCCAAAATTCAGTCTATTATTATCACTACTACCACCACCACTACTACACAATAAGATTGATCATTGATTAATTAAGGATCCAGTAAATATTTTTTATTTTTTATACAACAAAAGTTTAAGTGAGTTGAAACCTTGGACTCATCAAGATGATAACATATATCTGTTGTAAATATTGTGTGGATGTGTCAAAGGAAGAGTCCCACATTATTTGGAATAAACGAGTTAAAAGGAGGAAAGAACTTACAGACGATGAAAGCCACTTGAGACAAATCCATCAATTTTCTCTTACCCTTTATGTGTAAGTAAATGTGTATTAGACACATTTTATTAAAAGTTTTATAGAAATAAAAAAATATTTTTGAATAAAACTTTCACTTTCACATGATTTTTAATACACATGCTTGTTAGCTTTTGGTTTAACGTTATTTTTAAATTGATTTTATGTCACCTGTTTAAAAAGGGTATGTGGCCATTGATTATTTTTTTATTATTGTTGTTTATGGCTAATATTCAAATTGTAGATAAAGGCAATGTATATTTAGTGATTTTTGATGCAACTGATATTTTAATGGCTATTATATTATGGCTCATTGTGGATTTTGATATGACTCATTGAAATGATCCTGTACGTATGCTCTATTTAATATGTTCTGTTTTAATATTTTAAAATGCTATTTAATATAGCTCATCAACATGGATAATTGCAATGGATATTATAAAAAGACAATCCAATTATGGTTTGAAATGATGTGTACGTTTTGGACTTTAATATGGTTTGTTGTATTATCCAATGGTTTTTAATAAATTTCACTATATTGTCCATTATGCAATATTGATGGTTTTTAATAAGTTTCATTGTCCTGTCCATTGTGCAATATTAATGGTTTTTAATGTTTCAGTGTATTATCCGTTGGAGAATACTCAATGTGCCTCCAGCTAGTTTTATCCTTCAAATGCTTTTATTGCCCAATAAAAACCGATTGTTTTGTAATATTAAGTGATTATAAGGCAATTAAAGTGGTAATTATGCGGTTTTAAAATTGTCAAATGACAACGAGGCCTATGGCCTATACAAAGGTTTCAAAATGAGAGGTTGAATACATTTTTAGACTCGTGTTTTTGTACACCTCTCTTCCTCCTCCTCTAACATATTATTCTTACTTGGTTATATTATTTTTGCTGTCTACTCACCTTATATTGTAGGAAGAATCCATTTAATCTTGGGGAGTGCCACATCTTGCTTAATCGGTGGTTGCGGAATAGCTCTTAAGAACAGTATTCTTGAACGGGACTCGGGTTAATTTTTTATTTTGCAGGTGTTACCATCTACGATGTCTAGATTAAATAAACGTTTACAAAAATACTTAGGGATTGTCAACCAACAATGAGTGGAGAAAATAGATGAGATATATATAATTGAGTAAAATAAAAAATGTATTAAAATAATAGAAAAATACAACTTCTTGCTTGTAAAAAACCACCCTATAAGAAAAATGTTACTTATGAAAAAGTCAGTGGGAGTAATATGTAAGTATTACTTATGCGTAACTCTTAAGTTTTATCATTTGGTTTTATTTTTTTAGGCCTCAAGAATTCAACTTAATTTTTTCTGTTTTTTCCATTTTAAAATTGTTTTTTTCGTGTGCTCATCTTCAAAGGTAGAACACATTAGTCATTATTCCAACTACTACACCAAAGAGTGATAAGATTTATAATGGAGAACAAAGTAGCAAGCGTTATCGAATCCCATTTTGAATAATATGGATTATTTTGTGAAACACTTAACTGCGTTTATCATCTGAAAAAGGAGAGCTATTCACAGGGTAATTTGACTAAGTAAAATTGTAACTTCTGCGGGAATATCAACCATAAAAGAATGATCAATTAATGGTCCTATTTGAAACCACGTTTAAAAAACTAAACGTGCATTTAACAGTGTTTTTCCGTAAAACGAAATAATCTCCTTCACACATTTATCTCATAAATGGTAAAAGTACTTTTCCACCGCATTCCAAATGGATCAAATAAATAATAAGATAGTATCAAATGTCCACCCTCCTATTTAATGATATGTCCAAACTATTCATTATTAGACTTGACACACCTATGAACTGCTGACTGCTCTGTTTGATTGTTGGATTCCAACAGTTTCTGGAAGATCATAACCTCCAAAAATCTCAACTTCACACTTTCATGACTTTTCTTAATCTCAATTCCAATAATCTTAGCCCACTGCACTACGGTCCAATTCCAATAACTCAAAACGCGATCAACCTAAATTTGAATCTTACTAATAAAGGTGTCCTCGTTTCCTACTGACAGTTTCTCAAATAAGTTTACTTCTTTAAAATGATGTATGGTTGTATCAAAAAAAAAATGATGTATGGTTAGTAAATAACATTTTTCTTATATATATCCCACCTTCAACACCATGTACACCATCATTCCAAAAGTTCCTATTCTTAAAATTAAGATCATGAACAAGCTTGCAAGCAATCAAAGATTTGATTTTCTAATGTATTCGAAAATCTGTTAGTGCAAAATAACATGAGGATAGCTTTATCTCGAAAGTTGCAAAAGTATGTTTCTAACAAGTTTCCAATCATAAGAAATACGAACAAATCATATTTATTCGTAAATTATGAACAATACAACTCATTTCACATACTCCATATGCAATATCGATTGACATAACTAGTCATCTGATATCCAGCCTCTCGTACTAAGACCTGTTTCCATTGAAAAAGAACATTCATCTTTTTGGTATTTATTACACGGCCAAGATATGAATAGAACCTGCGTACACGTAAGTAATGAAAGTTAATAAAAGAAATAAAAACTGGTTTTTTGTGACAACTATTTAATTTCATTATCATTTAAAAATCCTTCCGTCTTGAAAAATCATGTGGTTAAGAGAACTTGACGATCTATCATCTTGACTGACGGAATAATTTGTGCTGCTCTCATAATATTAGCATCCATCAACTTCAAACAGTTGTGAACTAAGATATTCACCTATGGAGAGTTCATGTCTTCTTCAAATAATGGACTTAAGATGAGACTTGAAAGCAATGTTATATCTTATGATCTCATCATATCCAACTGATGTTCCTATAACAAGTTGGGAGGATCACTACGAACTCTTGAGAAAGTAGTATAATTACCAAAAAAGACTCACAATGAATGAACAACATGCATGATAAATTCAACTGTAAGAAATAATAACCATTCATACTGCTCACTGCCACCTTGTAATAATTCTTCCAAATAGGTTTGTACCAAGTCAAACTTTCAGCTTTTGGTGGTCATTATGAGGCATCTAAGTAGTTAAATAGCACTATTCATTGTCTATTTCATTTATGTCATTTTCCACTAAAGTCATAATTAAAGTCCTAGAGAATTTGTAAAGAGAAGCACAAAATACACAATAACGAGTTTGGATGGTTTGTTAAGATTCCTCTTTTCACAGAGCTGCAGGAAACTGCATCAGACATAAACAAAATAATAAATATGATAAATGATAATGGATCCAGATCTTTCCTACACATACTCAACCTTAAGCCGTATTTCTTTCTTCATTTGGTGGTTTTCCAATCAGCAAGATCACCAACAACGTCTAAACTAAGCAAGTAATACAAACTTGATGCAATATAGGCATTCTGGCGCTATTAAGTCATCCATGGGACTGATCCTCTGATTTCTTATCGGTGACTGGTTAAGCTAAACTAGTGATCCATCCATCACCGCCAAATAATACACACCCAGAAGCTTCAAATCTTGTCTCTATTTAGTATAGAGTGTCTGGCTCTTCTTGCTGTGCAGCTCCTCTGCCGCCTATTAAGAGGAGAATAAAATTTTATAAAATTGAAAGAGAAAAACATGAAGCCTAGTGATCCATAACAGGCAAAATATTTGATGACTCTGACACAGTCTCCTCCAAATTTGCATTTTTCCTTCTGCTATACAAACTCTCAACATGTTCCTTTTCTTTTAACATACTCCTGCTCTGGAGCTCTCCCACCAATGTCTTGAATGTGCTGTGCATTGGATCTAACCCCTGCGAGACCATTTCCTCAAAGAATGAGCAAGCACGCTCATGTTTTCCACTTTTACACAGACTAGTTATCAAAAGTGAATAAGTTGCCACATCAGGACTCACGTCATTTCTAAACATGTGGTCTAACAGAAAGATCAGCAGCTTCATTCTCTTCTTTCTGAGACACATCTTCAGCAATGGATGATAAGTCTCAATATTTGGCTTACATGATTTCTCTTCCATTTCCTTGAGCAATCTAAGAGCAGTCTCCTCCTGTGAGTGTTTACAAGCAATGGAGATCATGGTATTGAACGTGAGAACATCTTGGATAACACCTTGCTTTGGCATATCATCAAACAAATCGCGTGCATCTTTAAGTCTGCCAGCTCGGCCAAAAATGAATATCAATGAAGAATAGAATGAGGTGTCAGGTACACACCCATTGCTCTTCATTGTTTCATAAAGATCCAGAACTTCGGATAATTGCCCTGCCTTCCCTAACGCATGCATGAAAATAGTGTAGGTTATAACATTAGGAGACAAACCCTTCTCCTTCATCTTTTCAAAAACTTCTCTCACTTTGCGGAAATCCTTCTCTCTGCAATATGATTCAATGATACTAGTGTATGTAACAACATCTGGGCAGAACCCATGTTCCTTCATATCCCCTATTGCTTTATAGGCTTGGTCAATTTTTCTAGCTCTACAAAATCCATGAATCAGGATATTGAATGACCGAGAATCAGGAGAAATTGAATCCTTAAACTCCAAAAGAACTTTGTGAGCATGCTCAACACTATCTCCTTTCACCAATGCGTCCATGAGTGCGTTCATTGCTGCTATGTCCTTGTTCACACCAAACCGCTCCATATTTCGGAATGCTTCCACAGCTTCTTCATACTTTCCAGCCTTGGAAAACCTCCTTATTACCTTAACCATTGTATCGAATGTCAGATACCCTTCAAGTTGATACATTTCCTCAACTAAATTCCACATAAGATCAAATTTCCTCGCCTTGCCCATAATATCGATCATGATGTTATACAATTTTGGAGAATGCACATATGCTGTCTGTGTTTTTGCCCATATGAAAAACCCGAAAGCTCGGATCCAGTCATTATAAAATCTATTCAAGATCTTCTCAACCAAATCCTCTGATACAAGAAAATCATACCTTTCTAGTGACTCAGCAACTTTCTCAGGAGAAGAATGTAGTTCTTTAAGGACTCTACTGATTGCTGTGATGTCATTTTCATCTTTGTTCTCCCTCAAAGAGAGTCTTACCACTTGAGTTTGACCGTTAAGCATATGGCCATCAACCCAGTCAGCAAGTGCAGGGATAACAAAGTCCTCATCAGAGTCTGCACTTTCAGAGAATTGATCGTCAGGTAATTTGATCCAAACTGGAAGCTCTGGTGACTCAGGAGATTGCTGAGAATCAACCATCGTACAAAGTGGATTGCTGTACAAGAAGTAGCGCAACCCATAACTCTTGGTTAGCCTTTGAGGAAGAGGATGGCGAATGACTTTTAGGATTTGCAACTTAGATAGCATTTTCAGCGAACTCTGCATTCTTCTCCGAAAAATTATACAACCAGGGTTTAAGCACTGTTTTGGTTATGTCTTGGAAATCTGTCCAGTGTATCTCTTGGGCATAAAAAACTCACTAATAATTTGGATTATGCTTTACACGCTGTTTCAAAGAATTATGCAGAGAAACAAATAGAGTTACAGATGTAGGGAAGCAATATAAAAGGAGGAGATTATGGGTATGAAATGATTTACAGAAAGAACAACAATTATTTACAGAAACATGATGCTTAATTTTCTCTATCTGCATACTTAAAGTAATCATTTTTACGGCTTTAGATACAATCAGAAAAAGAGAAAGACGTGTGGTAGTTTATAAGCAAAAGACCATACTGCAATTCATAGTAAAAACACAAGTTTAACATAAAACCATCACAAAGTTCACATGTGCAGCAAGAAGCATGCCAACAAGACCCAAACCATTTCACAAACCACAAAAGACAGCCAAGGAAAATGTCAGTTCTCCCCATACATTATACATACTACAGGACCCAATTTAGCTTGTGAGCTGGTACAAAGTGACTGTAATTTAAAGAAGGGAGGTGAACACCGAAAAATGTTTCGCGAATTCCTCTATTATTCTATTCGACTAATGTGTTACCGAGACAAAATCTCTTTTTCAAACTCACTATTCCAACAAAGAAGGAACGTAAGAATAGAGTCAAGGGAGAGATATTTGAAGAGGAAATATTTAAACCGCAATGAAACCAACCCGACCGCAACAACATCGAACAGAGCCATAAAAGACAAAAGGAACAGGGTGTAGGTGGGGGGCGCCTGAATTTTAAATTTATCACTGAAATTTAGTATATAATACATAAGATGATTAACATGAATTGTTCCATTCAATAACAGAAATATAAGAAAGGTTGTTTAGCCAATACAAACGCATAAAAGTTGATTTGCAGCCCTTTTGAAAGTGGGGAGGGAGAAAAGAAATTTAACAGCTGAATGAATGCAGATTTAAGGAAAAAATGTACAATGTATTCGATCAGCAGCAATCCCAAAATTCACAATCATCACAATGAAACTATAGCCGGCAGCAATTAAAGGCATATAAGTTCTGGTCGAAGGGGTCGTGGACGAACCTGATGAAGATTGAAGGCGAAGGAGTGGTGGCCGAAGTTCCAAGTTCCAATGGCGGGCGTCGACGATAGAAGTACGAACCAGATGAAGATTGCTCACACGAATGAAGGAGTACTAGGCATCCAAGCTCCAAGGCTTAAAAGCTGAAGGCAAAGAAGAGCAAGGAAGGAAAAACCTGAAGGTGCGACGGTGATGTTGAAGACGGAGTTCCCCTCTAACCTGACCACGCCATTTGGAGACATGCCATGTGATGTTGAAATGACCGGCGGCGGCGACTAGGGTTCAGAGAAGGGCGGGCGGCGGCGACCGCAGAGAGAGGGAAGGAGGGAGGAGGGGAATCAGTGAGGGCCACGAGAGCCAGGTGCAAATATTAGTGTCACTAACTTGGCTTTGCCTGCGTATGTTTCAACTATCAAAGCTTATTACTGAATTTTGTCTGCATTTGATACCTTGCACCTAAACAGTGCTTTACCAGAGCTTGTTAGCTCTCGATTCGAGTGGTATTTCAGCTCTAGCTACAACTCATTGGTTGATTCTTCAACATTGGCCGGCTTGGGTCGTACTTGGAACAATGGCTTTTAAAAAGTTGAAAGCAAAACATAAATTTTGAAGAATATTTTACGGATTTTAAGATAAAATTTAGGTTTTGAAAAGTGATTGTGTTTGAGAAGTTATTTTCTTTTATGAAGTTTGAGTCAAAAAGTAAGTTGGAAAAAGGAAAGAAAAATAAAAAAGAGAAAATTTATTAACAGATGTGATGTAATTTGATAAGAAAATAGTTTTTCAAAACGTAGGTTTCAAACCAAATTTTATTTTCAAAATAGCTTTTTTAAAAAACTTTGTACTTAAACAAAACCTAAATTTTAGATCAAAATTTAGATTTTGTAACTGAGATCTAAACTTGCTCTTAGTTTCATCCAATCTTCTACATAACCTAAATTATCAATAGGTTCTCTAAACATGTTTGAAAATTCGTTCTAGACTTGTTCCGTTTACTAGAACATCCAGATAAACTATTATTTCATATATTTATTTTATAAATCATATTAAAAAATCGTATTTATTACTTAATCCAAACCAATACACTGTATCTGGCATTATAGTTAAACATAAAAAGGGGCAAAAGTAGACACTTCTCCTTTTGTTTTTGTAAAGAAAACTCAAGAATTTCACATGAGCGCAAAACTCTTAAAAAGTGAGAGTAATTAGGAAACATTTTCAGCATTGGGACTATTAAAATTTGCATATCCACATTCAGGTTGTGATCATCTCTAACAAGATAGTCTGCACATCTAATTGTGTCATGTGGTGCATATCCAAGCTTGGTATTTTCAAACACATCAAATTTAATATTCAAAATTACAAATAACAAGGATGGTTACAGAAAATACCATTTGAGATGTTGGGGGGTTACATATTAAATGAACTACTTTATTCAATTCTTAATATTTTAGCTAAACAACTTATTTGTAAATATTTTTAAAAAATTATTCAATTGTCTATAACAAATGTCTAAGAAGTTAAGTAAATAATCATTATATGTAATTAATATGAATAATTTTAAGGAACTTTTAAAATTTGGGATGTAGAGTTATTGACATATTATATTTACAATCAATTTTTATCAAACTTAGATGGCACCTGTTAAATTTAAAAGATGAAATTAAAATTTTGTTTAGAAGGTTAAAAATATATTTTTATGAGGAAAAATGGATATATAGCTGGGCCTTTTATTTTTATTTTTTAAGAAAAAGGTAGAACCCATTAATCAAAACGGCAAGACATGATGAAAACGCAGGCTAGGGCATGAGTATGATGATCTCTCTGTGGTGGAGGGGAGAGATCGATTCGCAGGGGCTGGGTGGTGAAGGCGGAGGTGGGATCGTCGCTTGAGCTCGGTGGCCGAGTGGCAATCGACTTGGACGGGATCGGTGGTAAAGGCAACAAAGAAATCACATCTCGTGCTGGGGGGAGAAGAAGGGTTCGTCGCGGCAGATCGTGACAGAAGGAACTGGTAAGTGTTTTGTTAGTTATTATATTCCGCTTCTTATATGCGGTTCTTCTGCATTGGTTGATTTGGAGTCTGTTATGGGTCCGACACTGGTAATTTTGATTCTGATATGGAGTTACTTGGTCATTTACAGATGTGAGTATGAACACTCAAACTTCATCTACTTTTTCTCCTTTTAGATTATGTTTTGTCAACTTTTGAGGCTTTCTAATAATCATGTTCCTTAATTATATCACTTCTCTTCTTGTTTTTAACTTCTGATATCTGCACTTCTCTGCTTTCGTTTGTTTCTTCTTATAGTTTGTTCTCGTTCTTCATGTTTACCTTTTTATTTGGTGAGTTCTTGAAAGCTGGGAAATTGAAGTTCATTTTCACCTCAGGAGACTAATTAAATATGCTAACGGCTAGCCAAGTTGCAATATCAGTTCATTCAGGAACAAATGAAGTTTCTGTTTAGAGAAGAATCCCTCCAGAATGTAAAAGTCTTTTTTTGTTTCGCATTGGAGCTCAATGGAGAATGCTCTACGAGCTTTTCATTTCAAGCCTTTAATGTAGCTTACCTTCTCTCATTCAAATGAAAACGCTTTCTCTCTTTTTCGAGTGATTCTGCTACATTGCGCTTTGGCTAATGGATTGCATTAAAGGGGAAAAAAAATCCTAGTAAACTATTCTGCCCATGTACTTTTTTTCATGTCTGCAACAAGTGCTATGTCAGCTCTATTTTCCGTTTCATCACACCTGATGAAACTGAAGGACGGACTTTGCTAACAGAACAAAACTATACGGATTGATATCTAAAGAAATAAAGTATAGGGACTAAGACCAAAGTTGACCAAAACTATGAGGACTAAAATTATCTTTTCCTTTCATTCGTGCATACATGTGTGTGTGTTTTGATATATATATATATATATAGTATATTTTTTCCTATTTTAGCATCTTAATTTACTTGGGCATGTGCTTTTTAGCACTTATCACTCTAGGCATATTAATGATTTAGCGCATTAAGAATAGCTTTTGCCTTTAAAACTTAGGTTATATTTATTGTGATTTTATATTTTTCATGGTGTTCTTTATGCAACCTGTTTGCAATCAATAAATTCATACCCACACATGTATTTATCTAGGTTTTTATCTTCTAAAGGTCAACACAATGAAGAGGTCATTTCCTTGGGATGAGCAAGTTGAAGTCGCATCAGAACCAGATGAATCTTCTTCAGGCTCAGATATGGAGATAAGTAATGGGAGCGATGCCAAAGCAGCTATTGACATAGCAGTATCTAACATTACCAGAGATGTGCTGTCTGAAGGTATTTGCATGCTCTGAATCTGACTCTTATTTTTTCTAATGAATTGTCTGACATTACATCCATACAGAAAATAAGACGACTGAATGTAAAGAAGACAACTGATCTGCCATGTTATCTGTAAAAACTTTAATGTATGTAGATTTCAATTAAACAACTGTAAATGTTAAGATTAATCATCTTGTATAATTTGTAGAGGAACCAAGACATTTAAACTATTTACACAATAGCTTTTGTAACCCTGCAACCCTTTGTTTCCCAATAGCTTTTGTATAACACTGCCCACAAATCACATTAGCACCGTAAAATGGAAAGCAGCATTGAGGTTGATGCTACTTTTGCGTTTCACGTTAAACATGAATGCGCACTTCTATTTGATAATCTTGCAAATGCAACTATTGTTTAACTCATGCTTGTACGCAGATTTATTGATCAGAAGAGCAGCAATCTACCAGGATTACATGAAGCAGATCCCAATCCCAAGGCACCGTGGCTCTGTCATCCCCTATACCTCATGGATGGGATTAGGCAGATCAATGAAGCAGTTATATGGTCAGCCCCTTCATTACCTCACAAATATTCTCCTTAAGCAGTGGGACCAGTTGAGAATTGACAGTGAGGATGAATACAAGCCCTTAGATGACATCATCCATCCATGCAAAGCTGAAGCCAGCATATGGCTTGTCGAAGAACTCCATCGGAAGACCTCATCTCATCTTCATATTGCTATACTCTGGAAGGAGGACCCAATGCACCATGCTTTTGTTGATTCCATTTTTCCAAGGTTAGAAGGTTCGTCATGAAGCCATTTTGTTACTGGCTACCAATGATTTGGCAAGATGTTTCAGTGAGCTTTTCCTTTTGTAAGAAATTCTTCCATGATCTTCCCCCATCAGTTATCTGTGTGAGGTGCAGGGAAGTTGAATTGTAGCATCAGATATCAGAACTGCTCTTTGTAATTCCTTTTTTTTTTTTTAAATAAAATCTCTTTGTAAATCTACCCCCAAGAATCTCTACGAGAACATCCTTGCTTGAAATACGACTCCTGTCAGTATCTCTAACAGTGATCTCTGACACTAATTTTGCAAATGAGTGACAATCGGAGCACATCCTCAGATTCTTAACTACCCTTATGGCGGGGAATGGGGATACCTTGACTGGTGGTGATCACTGATCAATCCAAAAGCCATGGCTAGTTTATCACTGTGTCTACTAATCAAATGCTGTTTCTCCCATAAATCAACATCTAGCAACACATTGGTTTTATGAGGAACACACCTGGTCTCATGGAGCTTGTCGTTGATTCCCTTTAGCATTCAATCAATATTTTTTTGGGTGTGATTTATCATCAGATATGAACTCATGAATCATGCCGCTAACTTCTATTCCACTTAATTCAGGCACTTTATGAACCCCATCGTCCTCCAATAGTTGCCTAATTTTTACAACATCATCTTATGTCCCTGCAAAAGTATGCATGTTTGATAGTGGCACATGAATTCCAGGTTTCTCGGGTCAATTCATTTATCTTCTCAGCTACACATTGCACGGATTCAATATTTTTGTGTATCCTGCAAACAGCTAGAAGAGTCTCATCATATCAGTAGGTTGCATTGGCAAATCTTGGATGAGAAAAAGAGCTTCATCCAGAAACCTAGCTCGACCGAGTGAATCAGCCATGATCCATAGTGAACATTGTGTTTGGAAACTCCCCAAAAATCACTTTTGGACTTCATGAGATAAAACTATTCATATATTTATCTTCTACAGCGTAAAATCATTTAAAATAAACTAATTTAAATGCCTAAATATACATGGGTTTCCTTCATTGAATTAAAAAGTTGCCTTCCTTTTCTTGAGCATTTCTTTGAGAAGCTCCATAGCCCTTTCAGTATTTCCATGCATAGCCATTGCTCCAATGGCAGCAGTCCAAGCAGACAAACCTTGTTTTTCCATTTTTTTAACTGATGACATGTATGGTACTTTGGGAATCACCAAACCTTGGTGGGGGCCTCATCTATTTATGGCAGAATACTTTAATTATAAAAAAAGTTCAAAATTATTGTAGATTCATACTAAGAATTTAATAGAAATAAAATGTAATGAAATTATAAAGCAATTATTCACAAAAACGAAAGTAAAGTAATCGTGGATTAAAATAATCATTTCCATGCACTATCCAGTTTAATTTGAAAGAAGACTATAACTATAAAGTTACCTTTGAGGCTGACTCATGTCTTTTGAAAAATAGACTAAAATTCAAACAAATGTTTTTGATGGTGTTCTATCCAATAAGCATACATACATAAGAAAGTTAGAGAAAGGAATCATATTGTGAATTATATATTTAACGTGTTAATTATTACTAGAATTTGATGATATCATATGATCTAATTGAACTCACTTGGTAAGATAAGAATTGTTGTTATTGTATATCGAAATAGTGTAAAAGATATCAGCATGTAGAAATCTCAAGAATGGTTCGTTTTTCTCCATCCCAATACCACTATAGAACATAAAAAGCATCTTTGTTATTGGTACTCAAAACCTCGCTGATCCATTACATGTATAATCTCCAGGTTGATGCATGCCATGTTAGAAAAGATGGTGAAAGATACAGAGAGATGACCACTTTCCGAAACACTCATTTCCTCTATCACAAGGAAGAAAAAAAGGAAAGAAAAATATAAACTAGAACTTATTATGTGTTGCCTCTTGAAACTTGAGGATACCATCACCTACAGAAGCTTTTCCACCAGAAAGTGCCTTGATTATGCCTCTGATAGTATTAGGTGTAGTTCTGCAGCAACCACCAAAGAGTGATGCTCCAGCTTCACGCCACTTTACTACGTAAGACACAAAATCTACATCTACCTCCCCACTTGTTTTCTGCAAAATAACTTTCAGTTAAGCTTTTTCCTTTTTTTTTCTTTATTTGGGAGAAAGTGTCACTTATTAAAGAGATTAATATTCATTGAAGCTTGGTAAAACTATAGCATTTGTAATGTTACACAATACAAAGGAAGTGATTCAAGAACTCACCGCCCACTGCTTAGTCTCAGGATTATAAGTCTCCACTGTTGGGATACACTAGTACAGGTTTGCCTGTAACCTGATATTCATACAATTTGCAGAATAGGTTTAAGATTTATTGTAATTGGCGTTGCATTCATAGCTCATAAAGATGTCTATTTTAAAGATAGAACAATAATTTTTGAAGAGTAATTAGCAAGAAATGAACAATACAAGTTAACATGTACGGAGAGATTCTCTTTAGGTCTTGGACATCAAGTGGAGAGAGAAAGAGAAATGATTCGGGTATTCCACCAAACATGTGGGTCCCACCATAAACCCTCCCTCCTTTTCTCCCCACCTGGTTGTTCAAATGACCTAGATACAATAATTTACAATAATAATAAGCCTTATCCCACAAGATGAGATCGGTTATATGGATCACATGGAGCCATTATGTTTTTTTAACAACTAGATTTTTGGATAAATTATTAATCGATTCATGCAACTTAAGTGGAACAAAACGTAAAAAGCAAAATCTTGCCCCAAAATGCACCTTTGTAATTGAGGAAACCAGTCCATGAATAAACCTAGGAGCAGTACAGTTGACTCCAACTGCAACCATTTGCTTGCAGGATTCTGCAATGGAAGCACACTCCAAGATAGACTCACCACTGGCCACCTTGCCTTCGTCCCTGCAACTAAATGACAGCCATGCAGGAATATCTATGCCTTCTTCCTCCAAAAGCTCAACATATGCCTGCATTTGATTCAAACCATAACCAAAGTTTGCTCGATCACTCTTGAATAGGAGGAACCTTTATACATTAACTAATTGGTGTTAGTCACACATGATTCAAGAGTAGTTTCATAGAAAGATCCTATGATATATGTTGATTCGACTAATATGTGCTATTAACAAGTGAAGCCTGACCTAGATAGAACAGGATAATATACCTGTGCTTCCAATTTGTTTGGTATTGTTTCAAACGCAACTATATCAGCACCCGCATCAACAAGAATCTTCACCCTTCTCCGGTGAAAATCTTTGAGAGTTTCAAGGGTAACGGCATCACCATAGTCCCCGCTGTGAAGAAATACAAGCATCATATTACTAATTCATCATTCTTAAACTCAAAACCCAGCTGCACAGAACCAGAGCATTAGTTGAGTCAAATGAAATGAACTCCAATATCACTTAAAACCTTATGGATAAGGGTAAAACTCACATTGAATTGATCATTATTTAGTAGGTTAAGTTGCAATCAGTATCTTAAAATTTAAAATATTTTTTCAATAGCACTCAGCATCCTAATTTATTTTTTATTGCATTCAGCACTATAAAATTTTCTTTCAGTAGCACTCAATACTGTAAAGTAAATTTATTTTATGCAATTTACCTTTAAAGTATTTTCTTAGTTGTAATGAACATCCCATATTTATGATACTAAATCTTATTGGAAAAATACTTTAAAATATTGAATGCATAAATTACATAATGTACTAGGTGCTGTTGCAAAAGTGCTTTTCGGTGTTAGATGCACTAAAAATTATTTTAAAATACTGAGAAGAAATACTTTATGGTGTTGAATACAACTTAATCCTATTTATTTAGTACCAACATCAAGCATCATGAAATTTACATGAAACCAGAACTATCTAACGAAAAAGATTGTTGTGGCCTCTAAAACTTGTGTCAAACTAACTAGAGCTGCAAACTTTAGCAGTGTTGAAGAAATTTGTCCCTTTAACCACTCGCATTACTGCATATTTATAATGAGCATATGAATCAAAAGCTAAAGTTCCATTTAACATGTTTAATCAAACATTACTTATTTACTTTCACGGACCTATATTCAGAGCCATCAGCCAAATAAGCACCATAACTTCCCACTGAAGCTGCAATTAGGATTGGGCGCCTCCAATATCTTCCATCTCTAAAGAAGTCGGAAGAATCTTTTGTGCATCGATCATAATAAATATCTCGAGCCTCTCTTGCAAGTTCTACGCTTCGTCTGATCAGATTCTCAGCTTCTTCTCGAGCCAACCCCTTGGCTTCAAAACCTTGAATTGTAGCCTGCGTGCATTAATGTTCCATCAATGAACTGTGCAAGAAATTTTCGGTAGGTGGATTTGGGCCCAATCCAGTAGACTTGGGCCTAATTAAAGCCTGCAATAGAATTATAGGCTGAGCCTGAAATTTAAAAATCAAAAGAGGCTGAAGGGGATGGTACCTGATAAGATCCTGTTATTAATATGTTTGCCCCTGCGTCAAGGTAATCCAAGTGAACCTGTCACACACATCATTGCAATTTAATGTTATGTTATTTACCCCTTTCAAACAAAAAAATTAATGTTTAGAGGGAGAATGTAATTACATATGTCTATACATATAAAGAGAAAAAATATGTATAATTAATATAACAACAAACCTTATCCCACTAAATAGGTTCGACCATATGAAATTTCTGTACCATATCAATAACTAGATCTTTTGATAAATAATTAATCAAGAGATTCCGCTCAATAATTTCTGTACCATATGGCTCTATGATGCTTAATATACCATCTTCACCTATTCATCCATTGACCTTCTTTATAGATAAGTGGACCATCTCAAACAATATTTTCTTATTTTCTCATCAATAGAATAGAAGCCACTCCAACTTTGGTCCATGTATATTTAGAAAATAAAGGGAAAAACATATTTTTTTTTACTAAAATTCCAGTCAATTTATCAACCTTAATTAAAGTTATTAATCATTAATAATTGGATAGCATTTTTAGCAACAATATAAATAAACTATTTTTAAATTTTTGGAAAAAAAAACAAACTAAATAGACCTTGACCTAAATCGATCAAAAACTAATTAAAAACAAATCATATGGATACTGTTTGAGAAATTTTTCAATTATTAATTATTGGTAATTGGATAGCAAAGGTACGGTGCAAACTTATTTTATTTTGACATGACATGATGATACGATGTGTATTTATGGAATAGCATACGCGTGAATCGAGAGACATCCCAGGCCCCACATACATAACATGTTCATGACACGTAGGCTTGATAAACGCCACGTGTCACCTAGAAATCATGTTATTATTTTCAAAAACTAATTGTCCCATGGAATAACTCGTATCTTTGATCATTCCACCCATGAAATGTCCTAAGATAACTCTCATTGATTTTAACCCAATTAAAAAAAACAGAGAATTACAACAGAAGTATACTTCTGTTTTTATTTTTATAGGCTAATCTATTACTAGCCGTCTCACTAACATAAAAGAAATGTTTAATTAATTTAAATATATTACTTAAAAATATTTAATTATACATATAATTAGATTTTCATCATTATGTAAATCAAATGAATTTATTTCAAAAAAATACATATTCGTACTTTTAAATAATATATTTAATTTTTTAATATATCTAATAAAAGTTAATTAATTGTTATAGTAAAGTTTGAAAATAGTATTTAATAGTGAGTGCATAGTTTTTTTTATTGGTGATAAGTCAAGACACAGGGTATTAGACATATGGCTGAATACTAAAGGTAAGCATTTTTAATAAAAAAAAATTTAAATATTGATTCATCTTACTAATTCATTTTGCCCAGTAATCAAACACTCCTTTAATGCTATTTATAATATGGAGGAAGAATGATTTTTTTATTCTATTCAAAATTTTATATGAATGTATAAATTTATCTTCATTTATTATTGTTTTCATTTGGATATATTGTATCTAAGTATGAATTAAGGTTGGGAATTTTTTCATATTAAGTAGAGATAATAAAATTTAAAGAATTTTTTAATATATATGAGAAATTAAATTATGAATAGGATTGAAGTAATATTGTATTTAATCGTGTGGGTACAAACGATATACCTAAATGCAGTCTCAATCTTCAAGTTGACGAGAATGGAAGGTGGCAAAGCGGTGGAGTTACAAATCAAGCTTTTATTATAATCAATATTATTCATTTAATATAAAAATCGTTATGCTTCAACGAAACTAATTCATGTCCTTCTTCTAAGAAAAATGAATATGAAACAAGACTTGTGTTTAAATAATTATTTTTTTAAAAAAAGGGAAGGAAAATAAAAATTGAAGAGGAAGAAGTACCCGGCGGACGAGATGAGGCGAAATGAGAAGGCATTTGGCACTCCAAAGAGGGTCGTTGAGGTCGGCGCCGTGGCGTTCAAGCTCCGTCGCGAAGCCACCGTCTATGACGGCGTAGCCACCGCACTCCTGAAGGAAATCACCCATAAACGACGCCGTATCTTTCCCCTTTAACCCCATCTTCCTCCTTGCTCGAAAGAAACTCAACCTTAGCTGCGTACCTTTCTCTCTGAGCCTTTCCGTTTTCCGATTGTTAATGAAGAAGCTGAGTGCTGTCTCGATACACACATATTATAAAATGATGTCTCATATGCCCTGTTTTTTTTTTTTGTTTAAACCTTGAATATGACCCGTTTGTTGCTACATATTCATCCATGGAAGGGAAACTTTTGAATTTACCTCTGTACCCCTAACATGTCCTTGTCCTTTTTATATTTATTACATCCTGAATTTAATCTTAAATATAATATTTAAATTCATTTTTCTTCAGAATTTATAATTTGATTTGCTCTCCGTTGTATTTCTATTAATGGCATACATTATGATTTAAATACATGCATTTGTGTACATGTGTGTCAATGCCAGGCTCAAGCCAGATGCATCATACCCTGACAGACTATAGTCTTGTTTATAAAGTAAAGAGGATAAGTTTTTTTTTTGTCATATCTTACCACTAATTTTTCTTTTGAAACTCCGCCATGAGATATAACTACATTTAGCATCAAACATTAATTCAAACCGAAAATATATATTTTTAGAGAAAAAAATGTGTGATATTCTACAATTATATAGATTTATTACTCTGTTGTACCTTATGAGATACAGTCTTTAATGACCTGAATATTCTTATTCAATAAAGGTCATTGATTGTGTGTTTGAAAATCCGTTGGAAGAAAGGAGTTACGGATTCTGAGATGCTTCTGTCTTAGTTTACGCATACCGTTGAAAAAAATTGTTTTCTAAACATGCACTAAATTAATATATTATTTTACCTTAGTTGTAGATGGAAAAGAATTTTGAAGAGAAGGCTTGAATGATTTAGAAATTTTTTTCAAAGTACCTTATTATATTAAGAATTGATCAAATATTCTTCTAAAAGAGTCCTTGCAAAAAGGATTCGAGGGATTAAAAAAATATTTCTCTAACAAAAAGGTAAACTCTTGAATCAAAATCCATGTCAATCTTAAAGAATACATTCGAATGGAGACTCACGATGAATCCAACACAAGCTGTCGGATTAAGAGATTTGCCACGTGGCCCAAACACAAAAATAGCATCACCATTGGATAAGATTAGCGTACAAAAGTGGGGAAAATTGCTGAAAAACTCCTCATTAAAAAATTTATTATTTAAAGAGTCCTTGAAATGATCTAAGGTGTAACTATTTTTTAACATTACGTAACACATCTTTAATTTTGATATTTGCTCATGGAATAAGAATGCATGTACTTGAATAATATTTATGTACATTCGGGTTATAAATTTTATATATAATGGGAATTATTTTTGTAATTTTCACTTTAGGTCAAGTTAAAAGCATGTCAATGTTAATATGTTATTAAAAAATAATGGTCATGACCATCAAACTCATCGAGTGATGGATATTGATTTACAACTATACTGGTTGGATTTAGATGGTAGTTAATTAATTAGCATAAACTGTATGGAATAAATCAAGTTTCACACGTACTAACTACATGTAAATGGGAAGAAATCTAAATAGCTTGAAACATAACAAAAATAAAAATATGATTTGAAAAGAGATGAAGAAGAAATAGATAGAAACTTCAAAAAAGTTCAAAGTAAAAATAAAAAAATGTCAAAGTGTTTGTAGTATGAGTGGCAGGCGATTCCTCAACGAAGTAAGAATCTTTGATTGTCCCTCTTTACTTAAAGCACATGTATTTTTAATCGTTAAAAGTAATTTTATCTGAACCACGATCAAACGATTTGAATCAATTGATAGGAGTTGTTCCAATAGCTTAATCAAAAGTCACGAGTTCAATCATTTGAAATGTGATAGTCTAAACATTAGGATTGTCGCCCAAACAAATCTTGCTGTAGGCCAATCCAGATGAGTCTGGTTCGTAATTACCTAAGAAGTTGGTTAATTGCTAGCACAACAAAAAATACTGATAATTATCTTATTTGAGACACAATTTGGTATGATAGACGCGAGCATCTTTTTTACTAGAAAAATTAGTTCACCACATCATAAAAATTAGTCTTTTCTACCGGATTGAGTCGTACTCATGATAATTCTTTTTAATTGTTAGAGAGAATGTATTTTGATGGAAAGAAAGAAAACATAATGGAAAGAAAAGGATGGATTAAAGAAAAAATAAATACAAAATTCCCAAATCATTCTTTACATATTTGGAAAGATGGGAGGTATATGTTGGGTATATGAGGCACTATCTAAATAAGAAAATATCTTCCTTCCATGAGTTGAAGGAAGAAGCCTTCTCTTTGTTCAACTTTATTCCCATCTTATAATTCCATTTGCATTTAAACACTCAATTCCAAGACTAGATAACATTATTCCCTCCAAACATGAACAGACAAGCTAAATAATTAATTTATATTTATTAAGTTAAAAACTTAGTTGAAGAAGTTATCTGGATATTATCTTTAGGTACACTCAATGTAATTTTACTTGAACACCTTTTCATCAATTCTATTAAATTCTTAGATCATCAAATATACATATATAAATGAATAGAATAACGTGTTGTCTTTGAGGATTTTAATAGATCATGGGTTTATTTTATTCTAATTTCAATTTTGAAAAGGGTACTTTTTTTAATTAGTTCATGTGCTTGTTGGGAAAAGTTTATTTACTTCCCAAAGCACGTTCAACAATGTTTTTCCACAAAACGAGATAACTCCCTCAACATATTTATCTTGACTTCCGTAAACGTGCTTCTATACCGTATCCACGAATGGACACCATATTGTTTTATCAGAAGATATGCAAATTAGAAGATGATTGCGTGAGATCATGAAACTGGCAAATATGTGAAATTGCGTGAACAAGTGAAGTTCCAAGTCATTGTGCCAAATTTGAAGGTAAATGTGTGAGATTAGGACAAAGTCCTTATCAACTTTAAGAGAGATGATGAAGAAAAATCATATTGCGTTAACTTTATTGTTGAAAATGTATTCCCACTCAATTGAACTGAAACATCTGTGTGAAATTTTCCAGGTTCATTGATGGCAACACCTCTTTCACTTGATAAGAGAATGACTCAATGATTTGCCCACTAGCTAGTGTTGCTTCCATCATCTTCAATTAGTGTGTACCGTGCACTTAAGTGATTGTGTGTGTACATGCATGCATGTTTAAGTTGTTTTATTTGTATCATTTGCTAATCATAATCAATAATCATGCACAAAAATGCTCTACCAATCTCAGAAGCACTCATCACAATGCCTTTGTTTTTTTTTACAGCAAGGGGTTAGTAAACGGGCCTAATAACCAGCATAAAGGGTCCATTTGAAAACGCGGTAGAAAAGTACGTTTACGTAAATCGATGTAAATATGTGAAGGAGGTTATCTCATTTTGCAGAAATATACTGTTGAACGTGCATTTTAAAAGTGTAAAAGTGTTGCAAAGCACCCCAAAAACTCTGTTTTCTCTAATAAGCTAATAAATAACTTAGTGCCTTTAAGCGGACAAAAAAACATTTTCTGTATAAGTTGAAATCTACACTAGTTAAAAAACTAGTACAAAAATGCCCTTTTAACCTATGTCAAAGGCACTTTTTGTGCTAGCTCCCTTAGATTTTAAAATGAGTGCAGGTAATTTTCTTAACATTTAAAACTTTGTGATGAATTCCTTTAGATTTATTTTATATACTCATTATTTTAGGTTCATAACTGATGATTTTGGCATGTTTGGGGATATATTTGATTTTAGGTTCATTGTTGATTTTTTTATGTATAGAAATTTTTTAGATATTTATTTAAGAAAACCATGGTTTTGGCTCTCATAATTAATTATGATCTTGATAGAATTCTCAAACTAATTTAGATCAAATAATGGATTAGTGAGGAGAACGGTTATTCAAATTTGGGCTCACATCAACCCACTAAAATTTTGGGCTGACTTTTTTTTTTGTTAATTGAAGGTCTAAAAATATTGAATAATCAATTCTGGTGCTTTTGACTAAAAAAAAAACAAAAGGTTTGGCTTATTCAGTAATTTGTTAAAAAATACAATAGGATCTCCTAAATTTGACTTACCACTAAATAAATTTTCTAAATAAACACACGATAAGTTGCAAATTTTAAAGTCTGACTCATAAATATTATATATAAATTTGTAAAAATGTTTTTCAGAACATGTAGTTTAGGTTTTATCCAAAGATTTTTTTTTACTAATTGTCCATTCATATCTACCTGCTGTTGGTCATAGTGAAGGCTCACTAGAAATTAGGGTTGAGCATAAACTCAACAGCCTAGTACAACCCAGATCTCAGGCTGAGGTTAGATTAGACCAAACCACGGATTACTTAATTCAATCTAAGATTTTTATCAGATCAAACTTCAAATTGAACTCCAACGCTATCCAATCTAGTCTATATTCACCCCACTAGAAACCATGGCAAGACAAAGCCATGAATAATTGGATATTACAATTTACTTTCTATGCAACATGTAGAACCCACATTTATTTAATTCTCCTGTGTGTGAATAGGTAAAGAATTTTTACACCAGTTAACCAATAAGTTCCTCAAATCCTTGCACGTTATTGCACTTAAACAACAAGACCAATTTACTATCAATAAAAATTTTGGGCCCGAAAAAGGCACAAGATGTGCAGATAGGGGGAATCAAAATGATTCTATATTTGAAAATTTTAAATATATGCACCATCCAAAAATAAAAAAATGTGTCATTTCAGCAAAACACAAATGTGGCAAAACATTCTTTCCCTTAGTGTTCCCATGATCTCTCATCTCTTCCACCTCGAACCAAGAAAAGCAAGCTGGGGCATCTCATGGCAAACCATAAAACAAAGTTTACCGTCTGCAACTGGCTCTATCTTCCCAAAAGCAATTGTGTGTGATGTTTTGAGGCTTCAACAAGCATTTGAAGAGTTAGGGGCCACGAGATGGGGCAAAACAGAAGCACTTGGGCGTGGCATCTTCTGGTATCATTCCTCCTCCTTTGCTTGTATCTATGGCTTCCAACAAACTCACCACCTTCCCCATTTCTGGACGCTTGTCTGGGTCCCCATCCCAGCACTTCCTCATGACGTTAGCCAAAGATTTCGGACAGCATCTCGGGATCTCCGGTCTCATATTCTGCACAAAAACAACACCGGTAACAAATGTATATTTTTTAGCACAAGCCTTTTGTTTTAAAAGTTTAGAAGGGCAACGACAAGGTTGTTGCCATCGAAAAGAACTTGGTTCAGAGTAATGATGAAAGCCCACCCAAAAAGACATGAGCCTCATGCATGACAGCGACAAATATATCAGTGACATGCATTACCATAATACTCATGAACTCACCTGATGAACAACCGCCAATGACACATCAGCAAAGCTAAGATCCGGATAAGGGATATCGCAGCAATATATTTCCCACAAGCAAATGCCAAAACTGTACACATCACATCTTCTGTTGTATGGCTTACCATCCAGAACCTGCAAAAGATAACAGAAGTTGCCCCCAGCTTTAAATCTGCTTGCAACTTGTGACAGAAGAACATTCACAGAAGAATGCACATATGATTGAACATTTCTTTAAATCATGTCATAGTAATACCAATCTCTTATTTCAGACCAGCCCATAAGCTACACAATACAAAGCTAAACAAGCATTTTTCTTTTTCCTAGAGAAATAATATTACCTCTGGTGCCATATACCCAAGGGTTCCGGTTTCACCAGTCATGTCACTCGGATTTTGTGCCTCAACTCGTGCGACTCCAAAATCAGCTATTTTCAAGTTTCCATCGCCATCTAACAACATATTCTCCGCTTTGACATCACGATGTACAATCTTCTTCGAATGTAGATAGCTAAGACTGTGAATGAGGGGAAAGCAAATATTTTGGTTCAGCAGAAAATCAATTTGCAGTTTTTGTGAAGGTAAAAGAAGCAGAACCTACCCCTTAGCAAGATCTAAAGCCAGCTTGATCACAACCTTGAAAGCAAGTTTCTTATGCCTACGTTTGAATAATAATTGTTTGAGCGTCCCACAAGGGATATACTCAACAACAACACAACATGCCCTAGAAGGAAGGGGCTCTTGACCAACAGTTGAAGAGTTCTTTATGGGAATCTTAAGATTTGAGGTTCCTAGTGAAGCTCCAACAAACTGCAGCAAGAATGAATAAGAAACAGTTAAGAAACCAAAGGCATAAACTAAACAATATATCCTGTTTAGAACCTAATTAACATTGAATTCTTAGACCCTTTCTTACAAATTACAGGTAATTCAGCATGACAAAAGGCCATGACTATGCAAGCATCCAAAGATTCATTACTTCTACAGCATAAAAATGTATTCGTAGTAGCTTAAAAGCTGCCACTTCAAGCATAAACTCTGTTCAGTAACAACATCTGGTTCATAAGTTTAAATACATCCAGATGAAGACTATAGGTATGTACTTTTGTAACATTTGGATGGTCAAGTTTGTGCCAAACAGCAACCTCCTGCCGAAATGATGAGCGTAAAGCAGCAGCTTCAGCAGCTGTGACGACATCATCCTCACCCCAATCCAAAACTTTCACTACGAAATTCAACATAAGAGAATAGTGAGAATCTTCTGAAACAAGAATGTTCAACTTCATAATAAAGTCTGGTTTCTTTGAAGTGAGGAATATAACGAACAGAGTCAACTTAAGAAACCATCAGACTTAATCTCAAATCCCAGCAACTGCATTAGTTCTTTAGGAAAATAAAGAATGGCAAGCTCCAACAAATAGCAGAAAATATCATAAAATAATAGCAAAGAAACTATCCTCAAACAAATGATTATCCGACACCTTTCCGAACCTAAATATTACTGGCCAAAGATGGCATAAATTGAGAAGTCAGATTTACTTATGAGCCATACATTAAAAAAAAGTATTGCATGCAACTCAATGGCATAATTATGGCTGAAAGAAAAAAGGTTTGCTCTGAAATCTGAATTAATGATGATTCTCATAGTTGCCTAACTTGCTTGGTTTTAAGGAGACATTAGATAGATATGCCTTAGAGTCAACAACATTATGAATGGCATTGACTAGACCCAATTTCTTTTTCTAAATAGGGTAGCATAAAGCAATCATTCCTATTTTCCTAGGGCAGCCATGTGCATAATGTCACGGGCTTAGTGATTTACTTGATGAAGCACCGTGCGGCCTAGCAAGACTTGCTCAAACCCTTGCTCAGAACTTGCTAGTAAGCCTTCCAAAGACTTAACTTAGTTTGAGAACTAAGGAAGTCTAGAGAGAGAAACTAGAGAGATGGAGAGCTTGGGAGAATGCTTGTGTATTGCTCAAATGCTTGATGGTTACAAATGAGGAGAGGTGAGATATTTATAGGCAAACTCCTACCTCCTTACTATTCCCACCTCCTTAATGGACGGTTGGGATCGAATCGATCCTACGGCCTAAAATCATCTTCTAGAACTCTCCCTTGAAATATCTACATATTTACA
>JANTPZ010144160.1:0-16653 GCA_025593235.1 Vachellia pachyceras | reverse complement strand
ATCAAAATGAAGATCTCGAATTTTAGGATTTTTAAAAACAAACTGCGTCTCATTTGGAGGTTCTACGTGCCCTAAGAAGAGTAAATTTTGGAAAATTCAAAAAAATTGGATGAACCCCACTCTCGACTGGTGGCGCGTGTAAGCCACGCGCCGCCTCAACGTGCTTTTTTCCCTACACGCGTCACATCGCTGGTTTCCACGCACCGTCCTAGTACTGATGAAGTAGTCCACGTGTTCATCGGATGTGCCACGTGGCCTCAGTCGCCACGTGGTCTCTTCCCCTCTTTTTTTTAAATTAAATATTATAATATTTATATTTTTTTTATTTTTTTTACAGTCTGGGCCTCTCTGGCCCAGTCCGTCAAAAAACTTTTTTTTGAATTTCTTTGGTATTGGGCCTCGCCTGGCCCAATTAGTTTTTGGTTTTTTTTTAATTTCAAATTAGGCCTCATTGACCCAATTGATGAATTATATTTTTTTTAATTTTCGGTTTGGGCCTCTCTGGCCCAGACCGAAAACAGTTTTTTTTATTTTTTTGGATTGGGCTACCCATAGCCCAATCCCGTTCGGGTCGGGTTAACCTACCCGGTTTCGACTCGGTTCTTTGCACCTCAGCCACCGCTGCCTTTTTTTTATAAAAAAAAATTTTCGCGGTTACTATTCACCCATCGCGCAGATGTGTTTTTCAGCCATATCTTCACCGTCCGACGTCCGTTTTTCACGTTCTAAGTGTCCATTTCATCGTTTCGACGAGATCTACGCAATGGGAGCACTTTTGGAGCCTAAATATTTCTCCTTTTCTGAAAAAAATGATGGAATTCGTAACTCATTTTTCTTCCGTAACTCTATCGTCCGGTTTCCGTTTTACGCGTTCTTGGTCTCCACATTCTCGTCTTGAAGAGATCTACGCTATGTATATGTTTTCTAAACCTAAAAAGCATGTTTTATGAGGACCCAAATTTATCTCTACATTTTCGGGTTCGCTTTCCCATTTTGTTTTTCGTTTTCATCGTTTCGGTTTAGAGGCATATGATTTCATACCAAATATACACATAAATCACATATATGCTTGAAATCTGAACCGAAAAACAAAACGACATGCTATACAGGAAAGCATTAGACATGCATACACATATATCTTAATGAAACATACTCATAGAAATTCATGAACAGTAAGTAATTGCCATAGAGCATGCATGGTAAGAAAAAGATCATAGTGATGGACATACTTTAATCATATACTCAAATTTTCATGATTAAAATAACAATAATTCATATCTGTGTGGAAGAGAAATGCCTCAGGAACCTATAAGCTCTAATACCACTGAAGGATTTCGGGCGTACCTGGAGATGCCGAATTACGAATCTGCAGATACCCACGCGGAATTCGGATCACAATGGTGGATCCAAACACAAGACACAACAAAAACACCGAAGGCAAGAGGAGAGGAGATGAGAGGATTCTTTGAAAGAGAAAATGGAAGGGAGAGAACTTGTTTTCTCTGTGTGTTATGTCTGCCACATTTGAGGAGCCACTTTTCCCCTCTTGTAACTTTCCACTAGGGTTAGGTTTACGCATTTGACCTAGCCCATGAACTTGGGCCTAATCCATCAATGGTGGCCCATATTCCAACAGAAGGGAATTACATGGGTAAGTTTCCCGTTGATACACAAGAGATACACAAGTGAATAAGCTTTTGGGGAACACAAGGTATATTGATCCTTGAATAAACATGACATCCTAACTTTACAAGGTTAAGGTCTAGCAATATCACTAATTAGTGTATATTGAGAACCAATGTCAAAGATAAAGGTACAATCAGACAGATGATAACACGGCTATTTCTTTCACTTTAAAGAAAAAAATCATACACATACCTTTTGTTGAATTAACTTGGCTGAGAAGCTAATTTCTTTCATTTTGATTAATTAACATTTGATGGGCTTTTGCTACTGTTGCAAACAAGTAAATAACATAACAAGTATTTAGAAAATAAACAAAAATTCCAAGCCATCAAGCTGCAGAGCTTTATAACAGAATTGATAATCCCTTGTCAATATAACAGAAAAGAAGAAGTGTAATTCTTTTAAACTCATCCGTGAAAAAGAAAGAAATTGCTCGAGTCAGATTCATACTGAATATATCCCATTAGCTCAACGTCCCTTCTTTTCTTCTAGCACAACTGCGAATAGTCTACATTACATCATGGCATAAAAAAACTACACCATGCATGCACATAACTCCAAAGGCTTCCTTTGCTTGTGGATGCATGCTTGCATTTATCAGGGTGAACCATCAAGGACAACTGCAAAGAATTAGCATAAATATGTTATAAGAGGATAATGTAACAGCTCAGCCATCAATTAGATGAGGACGGGTTACCTTGCGTCACTACTTTGCCGTTACAATAGCCCATAAATAATCCAAACTAAGAGATCAAAATGAGTATAACAGGCAGAAGTCTACGCTGAAATATTTGCCGTTGTGATAGAAAAAGGTGATAGGCATTTGTTACAGTGGCGTTTCTCTTCAATCTTTGGTCTTTTAACCTCACATCATGATTAAATGGCACCTGAGCCATGGTAATCTGTTTTTTAACTGTGTGATTTGTTTTGAAGCATTTAAAAAAAATAGTGCTTTCTGCACCCAAAACAAATTCTATTATCAATCATCCATCCATCAATTAAAGAATGAAATGAACCTGTGGATCTTTGGCATTGAAAATACAAGGAGAGGCAGTATGGAAGCCACCCTCACAGCCCTCAACAGCAGAGTCAAAGGAATGTTCTTCCAACATATTTGCTTTAAAAATTTGTAATATCACCTTTTCTCCTTCAGGTTAAGCAAGTGGTCCACCTTCTTGGGGTCATCTGCAGGGGAGTAACAAAAGATCACAAATTGATCACTAAAAAATGTTCAGGCTAAAAAAGTTCCCATTCAATACATGTGAAAGCAATCGACCACAGTCCAAGGCAAAATATCACACATTCTTAAAAAAAAGAGTAAAATGTTCAAGCGCTCCTCTAATATGAGGCAGGATGACAATAAATTTCACATCATCCCAAAAATCACCGAAAGATTACATTTATAAAATAGAAAAGCAAATCGAGTTAGAAAAATACTTATCTCTCGTAAGTGAAAGATACGACCCAAGTTTGCTAAAGATCACCAAAATTTCAATCATACCGTAGATATCAAAGTAGGTTGAGCCAATTTGATAAGACTTCTTTTAACTTATATATGTTTAATTCTTTCTCTAACTAGTCAAACTTAAAATTATTTTTCAACATAGTGTAATATCATTAACCAAAATTAAATAGAGTTTTTGATCAAATATACGGAGATAAAAGGAAGCAAATTAAGAGGAAGCACTAACTGGGATCAGGAACAGTAGCATTGACAGCGTAACCACGACGAAGAAGAAGCTTGACGAGCCATGAAGCAATGTAGCCAGAAGCACCAGTGACGCATACTACCTTCCTTGCGTTGCTGCTCATTCTCTTCTTCCTTTCTTCTTTGTTGTTTTCCTTTCCCTACAGAAGGCCAAGAGAGGAGAAGGCCAAGAGGAGTGATAAGGATGAGGATGAAGGCAAGGCGGGGAGGCATGGGCCGCAAGAGCAGGGGAATGAGGAGAACGGAGACAGTGAAGAGGAGGAGGAGGATCATGATGGAGTACCTTAAAATCAAAGAGAAAGATGAGGTGACGGTAAGGCAAATAGAGTTTTGAAAAATGGAGACAAGATAAAGAAGGAATAGGAGAGAATGAAGAAAAATGAGAAGCTAGTGCTTAAAAGAAGTAATAAAGAGATTTCTACAAACCCTCTAACGTCCAGGATCCAAATGCTGGACTTGAGAGGGTCCCTCTCAAGACCGTCTCAAGCCCAGCCCTTTATTGCTGGACGTGAGAGGGCTCTTAGAGTGTTTTTAAAAATCCCTTTATTACTTTCTTTTAAGCTCTAGCCTCTCATTTTTCTTCATTCTCTTCTATTCCTTCTCTATGTTCATCCTTGTTAGATGTGAGAGGTCATATTCTATTTACGCAATCCCTCTTACATCCATCCTGTAATATCCGTATATTCTTGTGAATGGAAATAAAGGCTAAGCCGGTATTTATGTGATGATTTGATGCCCATGGATATAAGGAAAATGCCTTTAGATAAGAAAGATCATAATTAACTAAGTTCTTAGTCTTGAGAATTTTAAGTAAGAATGACTCAAGGGCAAAATGGACATTTGGCTAAAATGACAAGATAAAATGGTCATTTTGACTAAAAAGGGCCTAGGGCATAAAATGTAATCAAATAATAAGAATATTTTGGTAATTTAGTCAAAATTCAACAAAAAGTCCAAGTTGACCACAAAATGTCAAAGTCAACCAAGGGTAAGGTTGAAATTAAGAAAGATTATAAAAACTGATGGCATTTTGGAAATTATGGCAAAAGTAGAAAAGGTAGTGGCATTTTTGTAAATAAGTGGTAAATAAAGGATTTCAAAGTTAAGGACGATCGAGAAATAATTATTTCAGGTAACAGGAGTCCTCAAATGCAGAGACCCGAATTGAGAAAAGTTTAGTTGGATCATAAAGTAATTAATAAAATTATTACCTGGTATTCAGTGCAGGTAGTTTCGTTGTACGGAGAACAACAATGCCCAAAAAGCCCGAAAAAGTATTTTCTTAGAAAATTAATTACAAAAAATCCAGGAAGAATTTTGAGGAACGGAAAAAAGCTTGAGAATCAGGGAAAAATATAGAATTTTTCCATGTCCTTAAGTCAAATTGGCTGCCGGAAGCCTGTTTTACGGTGTTGCACGCAAATCAAGGAAACCCGGAGATGCTATGGACTAGGACATGATGCCACATAGGCAAGGAAGCCTAGGGAATGGCGACATGTGAAAGATAAAGTCTCCGGAAAGGTAAAAAGGTAATTACTCGCGTAAATGTTACTTTACTGAAATGCGTGCCACCGGATCATGTAACTGGACCAAACAAAGGCCCAGCCAGCAAACCATACGTCTAGGGGGTCTGAAAAGTCACTTTTTCAGCAAGAAATGAGACAAAGACAAGTGGAACAATGTGGATCAAGTATTTCCAACTTGGGTTCCAATAATGTTTATCTTCCACACATTCAATTTACATGGAATTAGTAAAACACAAATTCCCCTCTCTCCCCCCTCATAATTCACATCCTCCCTCCATCTCTTCTTGATCAGATTTTTGCTCTCCCTTTCTCTAGAAAACACTACCTCCCAAGCAAGAAGAAGAAGATACAAGCTTCCATAACACAAGGTAAAGTATTCTTGCAACCAAATCCCCCTCTTTTCTTGAGTCTTACAACTACTACTACCTTCTTTTGAGTTGTTTCTTGAATGAGCTTCCCTTTTAAAGGATGATGGCTAGGGCTTCAAGAGTTGAAAATGAAAAATAGAAGGTTTTAAAAGTGGTAAATAGTTGCAAGCTCTTCCTTGAGGGGTAAAAGATAGGTTGTTGGTGGTTGTTGAATGATTTAAATTTATGTAAAAATCATGGAAAGCTCAAGTATGTGGGAAGGTGCTACCCAAATTTTGATTGATCTAATAAGAGATGTTTTTGAGTTAATCAAAGTTAAGAAAAAGGGTTTTGGAAGCAAGAGAACATAAGGTTACATGAACAAAGTTTGAGAAAACCTATTTTCCCCTTTTTCCTCTCCTTCTTGGCCAAAGCAAGAAAAATGGAAGGAATGAGTTTTTGAGTGTTTTAATGGTTCCAATGGCTTTGAAATGATGTTTTGTGTAAGATAAAGCCAAGAGATGGATTTTAGAAGTTTAAGGAACCATAAAAACCAAGCCTTGAACTTATAGGCCTCTTGAAAAACCTACAAGGGGTTCTATGCGTTTTTACAAGTGTTATGGCAACTTGTTGGTTGTGTATTTACATGGATCTTATGCTATTATTTTTAGGATTTTAAGGCCCTCAAGAGCACACTTGGAAGGGATCCAAAAGAACTTTGAAGTTTAAGTTAAAAAGGAGAAGTTTAACAAAGGTAGCAAGACTACTAAACTAAACTTAGGTTTTATGAAACTCTATTGTGAATGATGCATGATTTTTGTGATGAATGAAATGAATGATATGAGTATGAAATGTGATCTTGATTGCTATGATCATATGCATATAAAAATGTAGTTTGAACATATCACATGTTATATGCTCATATACTTGTTTAAAAGTTGTTACATGCATATTCACAATACTTTTGTTTAGCTAGTTTTGCTATTGGGATTTCAAAATCTCATTATCCAACTAACCATGTAAGTGCAAGCACAAACAAGGGTAAGGAAAAGGTTCTTGATGCTTGAGGATGATGCTTATGCTTGCTTGCTTTTGTGTAAATATGCCAAATGATACTTTGTCTTTGAAGTTGCTAAGTTTGTAACTTAAACCCCCAATAGGAGGGAATATGTGAATATGGATTATGCATGCATGCATGAAAATGAGCTAGGAAGGCTAAAGGATGATAAGAAACTAATTATGTATGCCAAAGGCAAGCTCGTGAACCAAAAAAGGTTTTGGTAAATTTAAGAGAAAATTGGTTTTCAAAGTTGAAGGGTTCCAAAGGCCCTAAAAAATGAATATGTTTCAAGTGACAACTAAAAATAGCAAACGAGCTCCAAATGGGCTGAAATTTTTCAGTTAGAAATACACATTCCAAGATTTAAAATGATATAAAGTTTGTGAAATTTGGATGTGTATTTTGAGAGATATGATTTTCCAAAGATTGAGGTAAAATTTAGAAAACTGGAATGAACCATTTCGGACAGTGTGTGGTTTTTGAATAAACTATATCAAATAGGCAAGAATAGGAACCAATGAGTATTTTTCCCTTATATTTCACTTAAAAATAAAAATTTAGAAATTGAAATCATTTAGTTTTGAATTTTCTAAAATTAATTATGATTTTTCAAAGTTGGGCCAGAAATCTGGAAAAAGACCCATGAACAATGCCAATGTTTTTATTGAAACGTTTTTGAAAATTTAGTTCTCAATTTTGGGTCAAACCTTGATATCCAAAGCCCAAGTGTAATACCCCAAATTTTTTTAACAGAAATAAAGGCCAAACCGATAAATTACGAAATGATTTAAGCCCCATAGATAAGAAAAATAGAAAGGAAAATGCCCAAGAAAGGATTATCGACTAAGTCCATATTTTTTAGAATTCTAAGTAAAAATGACCAAAGAGTAAAATGGTCATTTGACACAAATGATAAGGGTAAAATGGTCATTTTGAATAAAAAGGCCTAGGGCATAAAATGTCATCAAATAATAAGGACATTTTGGTAATTAATCAAAAGTCAACAAAAAGTCAATGTTGACCAAAAATGTCAAAGTCAACCAAGGGTAAGGTTGGAATTAAGAAAGAGTAGAAAAAGTGATGGCATTTCGGTAATTATGGCAAAAGTAGAAAAGATAGTGGCATTTTGGTAGTTATAGGGAAAGTAAGACAAGTAATGGTATTTTCATAATTAAGGGATTTTGGTGGTCCAGACTTCTAAGATGTAATTATTTGAGGTAGCAGGAGTCCTCAAACGCCGAAGACCCAAACTGAAAAAAGTTTAGTTGGGTTATAAAGTAATTAATAAATTATTACCCAGTATATGGTGCGGGCAGTTTCGAAGTACGGAGATCAACAGTGGCCAAAAGCTTCGAAAAAGCATTTTCTTAGAAAATTAATTACGGAAAATCCGGAAAGAATTTTGAGGAACAGGAAAGGGCTCGATTATCAGGGGAAAACATAGAATTTTTCCATGCCCTTAAGTCAAATTGGCCGTCGGATGTATATTTTACGGTCTTGCACGCAAATCGAGGAATCCTGATGAGTTACGAGGAAAATCCGAAGATGATATGGGCTAGGACATGACGCCACCTAGAAAAGGAGGCCTAGGGAATGGTGCCACATGAAAGATAGTGTCCAGAAAAGTAAAAAAGTAGTTACCCGCGTAAAGGTTACTTTATGGAAATGCGTGCCACTGGATCAAGTAACTGGACTGGGAAGAGGTCCAGCCAGCAAACCAAACGCCTAGGGGGTCTAAAAAGTCACTTTTTAGCAAGAAATTCAAAGGGGACAAGTGGCATAATATCTATCAAGTATTGCAAGACTTGGTCCCCAAGAATGCTTCTCATCCACACACTCATTTAACATGGAATTTTAAAAAACACAAACCCTCTCTTCCTTCTCCATTTTGGTGGCCATCTTCCCTCTCTCTTCTAGGCAAATTTTTCTCCTCCTTCTGTCTAAAAATCAAGCCTCCCTCAAGTAAGAAAGAAGAGCTTCAAGCTTCCATAACTCTAGGTAAAGGTTTCTAACAACCAAATCTTCCTCTTTTCTTGAGTCTTGCAACTTCTAATACCTTCCTCTTGAGTTGTTCCTTGAATGAGCCTCTCTTTTGGGAAGAGGATGGCTAGGATTTCAAGAGTCTAAAATGGAAAAGAGAAGGTTTTAAAGGTGGAAAATGGTTGCAAGTTATTTCTTGAGTAGTATGAACTTTGTTGTTGGTTAGTTTGTGTTGTTGTAAAATTTTGGGAAGCTCAAGTTTATGGGGAGGTGCTGCCCAAATTTATTTTGGTCTAAGGGAAGGTGTATTTGAGTAGATCAAAGCTAAGAAAAGGGGTTTTGGAAGCAAGGAAACACATGGTTTCATGAGCAAAGTTGAAAAACCCTTCATTTCCTTATTTTTGTTGTTTTCGTCCAAGCTAAAGAAAAAATAGAAAGGATATGTTTTTGAGTATTTTAATGGTTCCATTGGCTTCAAAATGATGTTTTGTGTTGGGTAAAGCTAAGAGATGGATTTTAGAAGCCTTAAGGGCCATAAAAATCAAGTCTTAAACTTGTAGGGTTCTTGAAAAGTTAAAGGGGAGTTTATTGCGTTTCTGCAAGTTTTCTTGCATTATGATGATTGGATATTCATGTGGATATTATGATATGATCTTTAGGAAGTTGAGACCTTCAAGAGCCCATTTGGAAGGTTATTCAAGAGAGCCCTAAAGTGAAAAAGGAAAAGCTAAGATCTTGAGGTAGCAAGACTACTAAACTAAACTTATGTTTTATGAAATTTTGTTGTGAATGATGCATGATTTTGTGATGAATGAAGTGGATGATATGTATATGAAATGTGATCTTGATTGCTATGGACATATGCATGAAAAATGTAGTTTGAACATGTTACATGTTATATGCTCATACGCTTGTTTTAAAGTTGTAATATGCTCATTCACAATACTTTTGATTAGTTAGTTTTGCTATTGGGATTTCAAAATCTCATTATCCACCAACTAACAATGTAGGTGGAAGCTCAAGCAAGGGTGATGATAAGGTTATTGATAAATGAAGATGATGCTCTTGTTTGCATGAAGTTTGTGTAAATCATATGAGTTGCTAAACTCCATTTGAAGTGTTGTGATTTGTAACCCCTAAACTTCTATATGAAGTAGCATATGAATATGTGATGATGCATGCATGAAAATGGGTTAAAAATGCTAAGTAATGGTAAGAAAATAATCATGCATGAAAGAGATGGGTTAATGAACCAAAAAGGGGTTTTGGTGAATTTTAAGAAAAGCTGGTTTTCCAAGCTAAAGGGTTCCGAAAGCCCTGAAAACTGATCATTTTCACGTGGCAATGAAAAATAGCAAACGAGCTCTAAATGAGCTGAAACTTTCCATTCGAAAACTACACATCCTGATTTTTAAAATGATATAAAGTTTGCAAAATTTGGGTGTGTATTTTGAGATATATGAATTTTCAAAGTTTAAGGTAAAAATTGGAAAAACTGGAATTGACTAATTGGACAACAAATGGTTTTGGAATAAACTGATTCAAATGGGCAAGTTTTAGAGCCAATGAGTATTTTTTTCCCTATAGGTCACTTAATAAGCTAAATTTAAAAATTGAAATCACTCCATTTTGATTTTTATAGAATTAATTATGATTTTTCAAAGTTGGACCAGAAATCTAGAAAAATGACCCTGAACAGTAACACCTTTTTGAAAATCCAAGTTTCCAATTTGGGTCAAATATTTAATATCTAAGACCTAACAGTGGTTCAAAAGTGACCTCATATGAATATATAGGGGCAAAATAGGAGGTTTTACACCAAGAGTGATTCCTAAATGATCTAGAATAAAAAGGTAGGGGAAAATAGGAGTTGTCACACATTCTTTATTGTTGGATGTAAGAACGGGACATAAAAGCATCTTTATGTAGTAGTAATACTTGTCTTTCCAAAATTATCTCTCAAATGCAGTTTACTTGCATCGTTTAACGTTTTGATATAAGAACTAATAAGAAGTGTTACCTTTAAACAAATCGATCAAATATATATATATATATATATATATTGAGGGGTATAATGTTTTAAAAAGAAGCATTACCTTTAATATTAAACTGGTCCTGCTCCAAAAGGAAAACGTAGCCTTTGTTAGATCCTTAATTATTTTCCGTATATTATGACTAATCTGATTGGCAAAAAATCTGTTTTGTGTCTATATTTGTCTCATAACATTCTAAAATAATGTGTCCTGTTCAACAGCATAGTAACTTGTACCCCACAAATTGGTTTGAATCGGTTTCCTTCCCTGTCATGGGGAATATATCTGACTTGGACAATCTGAATTCCAACAAACTTTGTATTTTTTATTTTAAAATTTTAAACTGTTCAAATCTGATTTGGAGGTTTGGACAAGCCAAATCAGATGTGTATACACCGGCAACATCCCTAAAAATGCGGACAAGATCAGATTTCTGATGAGATGGCTTTCGAACTTTTGATTGAAATCTCGGTCATTGTTCCTCTCCAAATTGTTCGGGAACCTTGAACGAAAAAGGTTGACACCCATTTCTGTTCCTTTGGCTGACCCAACACACACAACTTCTCATCTAATTACGTACGTTCTTCTTCTCTCTTTGCCAAGTTTTTGAAGTGTTGGGTCAGTCGATCCCAATTGCTACTATGGCAAGTTATAATTACAGCATCTAGCTAGCTTTACTTAACATAATCAATCTGGCAGTCTCTTGAATTAAGGTTTCATTATCTGTACAGTAACTATTTAGAATTCAAATGATCATGTCATTGTTCTTTTAAAACTTGTTGAATTTGGATATACGAATGATTCAAGTCCGATAACCTTTTTTTTCGTTTTTCTTTTGTGCAAATAGGGATTCGGATGCATACCGCAAAGGGATTTCTGGGAATTGAATGATCTTATATATATATATATATTATGAACTTTTTTGCAGACAATAAGTAGGCTTCAAGTTTGAAGAAAATTTAATTAAATTCAACACACAAATGATTTGCTTCGCATGTTTTTCTGCTCACCCAGAAAAGAAATCGTCAAAGAAATCCCAGAATGGAAGGAATACAGAGTCGTCGTCTCCATCTGCAACTTCTGTTCCATTTGAAGCCTCTTCACAGCCACGCCATGGTAACACCACGAATTTCCTCTCTCCCTCTCCCTCTGTATATATATATATATAAATATACTATACATAATCCTTTATTTCTATGTGCAGAAACTCGTAACCCCAATTATCGAAAGCCCACTTCACAGGTGAGAGAAGCTGAAACAAATAAGGAAGCCATCAAAGATAACATGGGCAGAAATAACATTGCTTCACATACCTTCACCTTCCGGGAGCTAGCAATGGCGACAAAGAACTTCAGGCAAGAAACCTTAATTGGAGAAGGTGGATTCGGAAGGGTTTATAAAGGGAGACTTGAAAAAACCAACCAGGTAATTGAGAATCAACAATAACATGAACATGGGTTAATTTCTATATTATGTGAACTTCATATTAATCATAAGGCTTTTAATTTATCTTTATATATAGGATATAGCTGTGAAGCAACTTGACAGGAATGGGTTTCAAGGGAATAGAGAGTTCCTTGTTGAAGTGTTGATGTTAAGCCTCTTACATCATGAGAATCTGGTGAATCTGGTCGGTTATTGTGCTGATGGAGATCAGAGACTTTTAATATACGAGTACATGCCATATGGATCTGTTGAGGATCATCTTCTTGGTATCATAATTCTCCTTAAACGTCTCATATGGATCAGAGTTATGTTTGGATTGGCTTTTGTAACCCAAAAGCCTGTCAAAAAGTCGGTTTAAAAGTTCAAAAACAAATTTGAGCCAAAAAAATTATGTTTGAATTTGCATTGGAGTCGAATAATTTTTTGATAAAATCAGTAAAAAAAAATCCATGTTTGAGAATTTTATTAGCAAAAGGGGCATAATTCAAGTACCAGTACTTCATTTATATGAAATCTTAGAATGCATATACTTTACCGTATAAAAACATATCATTAAATCCTTTTGGCCAATAAATTTTCAAACAGGAATTTTCCATCAATTTTTTCTTAAAAAACCAAGTTAGACTTAAAGCCACACATTGGAGCTTATAGGGTCACAAAAGCCAAATTAGGTAATCTAATTGACTTTTTTTACAAAAACCCATTCAAATATAAATCACATTACACTAATTTACTTTCATTAACTCCAACTTCAGTCTCGATAAAAGTTTGTTTTTACAGAGTTAGTCCAAACAAGATTGAACTCAAAACAGAAAATAAAAATAGGCCCCTGTTCATTTCCAATGCGGTATATTAAATTTTCAGATGTGCCTCCTGATCAAAAGCCACTAGATTGGAGTACGAGGATGAAAATAGCATTGGGAGCAGCAAAAGGTTTAGAATATCTGCATGACAAAGCAAAACCACCTGTGATCTATAGGGACTTGAAAGCAGCCAACATCTTGTTAGACAAGGATTTCAATGCAAAACTTTCGGATTTCGGACTAGCAAAGCTTGGGCCAACGGGAGACAAATCCCATGTTTCTTCCAGAGTCATGGGAACTTATGGATACTGCGCTCCTGAATATCATCGAACAGGTCAGCTCACAGTAAAGTCAGATATCTATAGTTTTGGAGTTGTCTTGCTTGAATTGATCACTGGAAAAAGAGTCATTGACACCACAAGATCCACACGGAAACAGAACCTTGTTACTTGGGTGAGTCCAGCATTTCTGTCATCAATCTTTTGTAGTCATATGTTTTTCGAAAGTTAACTATATATCAATATATATAAATATATATAAATAGCTTTTGTTTCTTAAATCAAGTTATGTTTTTATGCGCCTTCACAAAAGATTACCTGTAGATTGATGGTAGCTAGATCAAGCTAGTTGTTCATATGGTATTAAAACCAAACCGGAGTCAACAAAAACTAGTCCCTTGATCAATTCGGTAGTTTTGAACCAGCCTATCAGATTGAAATATATATATTTTTCTTCCTCTCTTACTGAGTTTGAAACAACATCCTTTTGACTTTTGAGTTTTAAAATTGAGGGAAAAATTGCAGTTCATGAGATATGTGCTTTAATAACTATATTTTCATGAGTTATGTATAGTTTAGACATAATAAATGTATGGATTCATGCCTTTTTATTTAAATATTATTTTAATTATAACAATCTAATCTTTAAGTTAATTCCGATTTAAATTATTAACTCTTCAATCACTGTTTCAACATGTTCATTTACAGCTTCAGTTTTCCGTATGCAGCAAAACATTAATGCTTTACCAGAAGCTAATAATGTGCTGGCAAAGCCAGTGATGATTCTGCTAATTGAACTCTTTGTTTTGACCCCCAATAAATTAATCAGGCACAGACAATATTCAAGGACCCTCATAGGCATCCAGAACTAGCAGATCCTCTTCTGAAAGGAAACTTCCCTTTAAAAGCACTGAACCAAGTAGTGGCAATGACAGCAATGTGCCTGAACGAGGAAGCTTCTGCTCGGCCATTAATGAGTGACGTAGTGAGTGCCCTTAGCTTCCTTCGGACAGATATTAATGTTTCTCATGCAGGAGGAGGAGGTCATGACGAGTATGACGATGACGACGATGAAACATCCTTTACAGACCAACATATATAATGCTGCTTACTAAACAAGCCAACACTGTTCAATGGGATTAATTAAACTTTATGCAATCTGAACACAGCTATATATACATTGTACGTGAAATTGCTTCCTCTCTGAGTGTAAAATCATCGATCCAAGTAAACATACATATATGCACGTGTTCTTCATTCTCAATATTCCTATGTTTTGGTAAGATTATTAGGGCTAAATTATGTATTTTTGAGATTTTATTTTAGTTTTTTTGGCCCTTCTCTCTAATATTGCGCCATAGAAGAGCAAACAGGGATATGAATATTATGAACACACACACACACACACACACACACACATATATATATATATATATATATTGTTTATTTGCATGGATGATATCTAGGAAGTTAAGGAAGCATTACTCGCAGAATGTAGACTACACATAACAATGTTCACATCCCTTAGCCTTCTCTATACTGTGTCTATATTCTTTATTTTTCTTAAAATGAGCTATTTCAGTAATAGATATTGCCTTCGACTTCAAAAGTTAGATAATTAAGATCTGGGTGTAATTAGGAAATTTAATAGTACTTAACAATAGCTCATAATTTTGTATAAAAAAACAATAGCTCATAATTTTTCTTTAAATTGAAAATGTCATTAATAATAAGAAACAAAAGGAAGCTATGATTTATTGATTAAATATGCATTGCGAGCAAAAGGACTGGGATGCAGCTTAAAAATTGAATCATACTATTCGCAATGAACAATATAGCTTTCTAGAGAATTTTTAAATATATATAGATATCCTTTGACCCTTTTATTTCATATTGGATAATTTTTTTTCTCAGTTTGACCACTGGGTTATCTTACTCTGGTGCTATAGATTATAAAGAACAAAACTTAGGTCTGTATAGATATTCTACCCTTTTTATTTCCTTATATTCAATTCTGCAATCAAATTTTAATATTTGCAAATGACAATATTTGATTAGAGAACTGGACGTAATGAATATAAGTAAATAGGCCAAAGTTTTTATTATAAAATACTGTTTACATTTGCTCAACTGGAAAAGATGGATTCCGTGTTTCATTATATCGTCAGAAGCAAGGCTTTGTGCCTGGCACGGAACCCAGATCCAACCATTTGCATCAACCTTTGGTTTGCTTGGCTTTGTCCTTTGACATTTTAAATTAAGGGGCAATTTTGATCTTTATAACTTATCTTCACTCTTCATTTTGATTTTTCAAATTTCAAACCATATTTAAGTTTTATTTCATCAAGTCTCTTTCCATTTGAAATATCATTAACCTTAATGATTTAATAAAAACCTAGACTATTTTAACCCTTACAAAACCAAAATTCATGATTTGAAATTCGAGCAATTGAAATCAAAATTATATTAAGTTATATGAATCAGGCGATCTTCATTAATTTGACTAACTTTTGTATAACTGGCGTCAACTGATTATAAGGAAGAGAAAAACTTTTCCCCTTAAAAGATGCTAGACATACTGGGAATAAAACCATGTTTTTCCAACTAAGATTTAAAATGGATGTATGGATGATGTTCCGAATATTCTATCCTTATTAAAATATTTAATTGGATTAAGAAAACATCAACTATGGAATTCAATGTTGACCGATGCATATAGCAGCCATTACTCCAATTGACTGTGTTGAAATGAAGGTTGTAAATATAAAATGGTACATGAACATGAAAGTTATTGGACCGGATATAGTATAACTCATTACTAACAAGAAAATGCTTCAGAAAAGTAACATAAAAAGGATCAGCCTGATGACAAAAAGAGTAACATTAAATATATATAGAGAGAGAGAGAGAGAGAGAAGTTGTAAAAGAGGCTAAACTAGTCTTCAGAGGATAGAACCCACTAGCTCCCCTATACAAGAAAATAACTTGGGAAAATCAGCCACAGGACCCAAGGAAGCAAAAAAACTAACAAATGGTCCCAAGGCTAAAAACAATTGCTGTAAGGTCCCATGGGACCTTTTAATGGTTAAATTGATTTTGGAAAAGACCACATTGCCCTTATGCTGGATGTAAAGCAAGGCTGAGTCAGAGAAACCTAACTGCTGAACCCGTCTGTGTCGAAGCGTCATCGCTGCTCTGGTCGAGTGAAGTCGCACGCCGTACTGCTGAACCCGTCTGTGCTGAAGCGTCGTCGCTGCTTTGGTCGAGTGAAGTCGCACGCCGTCGTCGTCGAAGCAAGGTTGAGTCAGAGAAACCTAACTGCTGAAGGCTTCTCTCCACAAAAATCGCCCACCCGTCTCTGCTGAAGCCTCGTCGGTGCTCTGGTCGCGTGAAGTTGCAGTCGTCGCCGTCGTCGTCACTGTGCTAGCGTGAAGTCGTCGCCGTCACCGTTCTCGCCTGAAGCCGTCGTTGTGTCCTTCGCTATTCAAAATAGCGGAGTCGCCTATCGTGATTCAATCCATCAACTCCTGTCACCGTGAAGCCATCGCCCTGCTCCTCGGTAAGCCGTTGGCCTAGGCGTCGTCATTTCCTTTCTGAAATACATTAGGAAATGGTTAATTTTAGTGTACTATTGACAATCAGTAAATCAGAGTTTATAGCATGTACCAAGTATGATATGGTGTACATACTTTCACTTTGCCAAAAAGTTTCTGTTGCTTTTTTATCCTCATAAGTGCTTCGAGGTTGAACTTGAATATTCTGCATGATAAATTAGGCCTGTCAGAT
>JANTPZ010144155.1:0-51491 GCA_025593235.1 Vachellia pachyceras | reverse complement strand
AGGGTCGTTTTAAAACAGCAATGATGGAGAAACAAGGAAAATGTACAATTGAGGTACATATGACAGTAAAAACATTATAGATTAATCCTGCAAGAGGTCATACTTTATTGTCTGGTCTTTAGCCCCAGAAATAAGGATGGAACCTTGCGGATGAAAATCCAAATCATTTATTGGCTGCAAGTGCATAAGAGATATTAAAGATACAAGGAAAGTTCCAGGACATTTCATATACTTTATAGTTAAGATTATGAACAATGAGAGAACAAAAAAAAGAAGCAAGTACCAAATATTTTGCTAAGGACTTCCACATATCTAGTGAAATGCAATTTAAATCATCTATGAACAGAACATTTCCAAATTCGTTTCTGATTCAAGGTTACATCCACAGCAGTTTACTGTTTTTTTATTCAAAAGCATGTGGACTCTCCATCAAAGGTTTATATAATTTCTTGAAGCAGTGTCCAACAAGTATTTTGTTTCATTCAAGCAGAATATGAACTATATAAAATATTTTCATGCTCTTTAGGTGTAAAAACTATTGAATTTTCCATGCCACACAGTTACAGATTCCACAACTGTAACAAATCCAAGCCAACATGAATCAATGCATATGCTCATTTTTTAGTATAAATCATCTAAAATTTTATCATTTTGAGATTGAAGAAACACTTCCACACAAGATATATTAACAGCCTTTGCCAACTTGCAGAAGTGTAAAATCTCAGGCAGATATACTTATGTGTGATCATAAAATGTTCGTATGACAGGTCGAACAGGTCCATCTTTGATATCTGGGAGCAGCATTTGCTTAATCTTTGCAACCTGCAATAGAAATGTATCCATATGAATTTAGTCATAATAAAGAAAGAGTCATGCATAAAAATAAGAAATCAGCACCTCAAATAGCTTTATTGATGTATCTGCACTTCCAGTGACAAAAAACCTTCCATCAGGGCTAAACCTAGCACATCTGGCAATATTCTAGAAATTCAGCAGATCAGTCCAAAACAGATAGCCACAGAAGTGAATGCTTTTATATTTTATTAGCTCCGTGCATTGATACGCTGATGCTTAAGACATGTAGATTATTACAGATTTACGACATATGCCATACCTTATGTTCTGAAAGGTGTCGTGTCTCATGCTTAGGAAAGCTCTTTGATGGGCCTTTCGTATCTTGCACACTGTTAAAACAAAACTCTTCATCAGCAGTCTGTTTTCATCTTCTTTGAAAGACTTTATCAATGAATATCTACCTTACAGACGACACTAGCTGATATATTAAAATGTTGGAACGTCAAAAAATTGCGTCCATGGAATGAGACTGAAGCACCATTTCAAAAATCCTTTATCATTCTGAACCGATTTAATTTCTGGTGCACATAGTCAACTTTTCCTTTTCTACCCAACAAAACACACACACACACACACACACACACACACACACACACACAGAGACTAAGGCAAAGGAAACCTTAAACTTATAATGCAAAACATGTCACCAGAACCTCAAAATTATGCTTATTGCTTTCACTTGGATGGAAAATCCAACTGCACTAAGAATGAGCAGACCCAACAGTTGTTACAGAGTGAATTTCTTAAAGAAGAATCAGAGACTCGGATTGGATGGGCATGCTACACTAGACGAAACAAAGTCGATAAATAAAATTGCCTGAAATCAACAGTAGCATTGCGCGCGAGAGGACCACAAACTGCTGCACCGAGATCATAAAATTAATTTGATGTAGTCTCTCTTAAAGTGTCGAATTTTTCCGCCGCAAGACCCTGCTATTTCTTTAGGACCAACAGTTTTATTTCGCTAATATCAAAGAGTTAGAAAGGAATGGGTGTGGAAGAAAGCAAGAACCTTGGCGACCAACTCAAGAAGTTTGTTAGACGGGGCTTCCACATTGATTGGTGTCATAGTTGCCGAAGTAACAGCGATTGCAGCCTACAGAAACAGTATCCCGAACTTCAAATTTGAACATTTGATTAGCGTCATTTACTAAGCTACGTCTAAAAGTAAGGCTAAGCTTCAAAATCAGACACCTTTGGTCTCTTGATGTTTAGTTAACAAAGCATCCGGTAACTACAAAAATAAGCTTAAAAAAACACATTAAGAACAATGATTATTGCTTGCCTGGGTCAGATTGTTGTCGCGAAGATGCGCAACAATCAGCGAATTGACCTGTCTGAAGAATTTGCCCTCTTGCAGAGTTTGATCCAAGCTGGAGCTATCCATCTTACTACGGAAAACCCCCGGTTCCCTCTTCCTAAAACCCTGAAATTGAGATCCATTTGGATTAATGTCTCGTTTCCCCGTAATCGTCCGTCATGACTCTCGAGTCTTTGTTTAAAAAAAAAAAGAAAGCATCCACAGAATCAGAGCGTTAAGCTTTGGAGGGGGAAAGGATAAAAACCCATTTTTTTTCAATGAATGATTTTATTTTTAGATGGGATTTTGATTTGAGGATTGGAAGCAGACTAAGCTGGAATTTCCTATGACGGGTGGTGATGTTTGTGTGGAAATTATTTAACGCAGGAGGCCATTCCTGCATATGTATACATACGTGCTCTCTTCATGGCTTCGTGCTCATCCGCATCACATGGTGGTTCAGGCTTATTGCCTCTTTCGCTACCTGTGCTATCAACTAGTTGGGAATTTGGGCCGATCCGATCCCATAGAATCGATCTGTTTAGGTTCGTACGTAAAATTGCTTTAGTATATTGCCGATTTGCCGGCGCCCATCGTTTCAACAAGGGATTGAGTTATTAGTTTTATTTAAAGGGAGAGAGTTCAATTTTGGATAGTGTTATTTTGTTGTGACTTCAATCGCGGTATTTAGGGAGACATTACTGTAGTTTAGTAAAGTTGGGTTGATTTATCTATCTGTGTGGCCAGAACTAAAAGGCTTACTTGACATGCTCCAGTACCTGCATGGAAAGGCCCCAGTGGATCATGAGTTAGGTTTCATGTCCTTGGATTGGGGATGAGCTCAACCCCTTTCCTAAAATTTGTGTTTAAAAAAAGTATATTGCCAGCGGGTTTTTATTCTTTTAACAAAAAAATTCTATTTCGTTTTTTATTTTTAATTAAAAATAGTACAATTTTTAATTTAAAATATAAATAATATTAAAATTAAATTAAAAGAAATAAAGTTAAGATAACAACGTATTATGAATGAAAATTTCAACACTTGAAATGAAAAATATTTTCATTCGTAGTCACATGATTTATAATTAGAAGTAAGATGATGTCTAAATGATATTAATGTAAGAAATAAAATAATAGAATAAAATTTTGTATTTTTTCACAATTTTAAAGCTCAACACCTAAGTTTGTTGGTTACTAGCCAACCTACCGGCAATGGGCCAACCTATGGATCATGAGCATATTTAATATTTTTTTTATTTTTTCAAATAGATCAAGTTAAAATAATACATTTTTAATTTGGTTTGTAAAATTAGTTTTTAGATGGAATAACAACATAACAAGTTTGATATTTAAATTTAAAAAAAATAAGGATTCGATTAGTGAATATACATATCTGTGTGTGTATGTATCTTTATATAGGCTATATCACACACAATAGCTGTAACCAAGTCTTTGACTTGAAAAGATTTTTAAAAAAAATTCAAAGGAAAAAAAAGGTTGTTATAATATAATGTATTAGTAAAAAAATTATATTTTAACAATATTTTTTCTTTTCACATTTTAGATTTTTATGGAGTATATGATTAAAAAACAATTTAAAAATAAATGTTTGATATAAAATGGTTTGTTTTTAAAATTTGAAAGCAAATATATAAATAACAAATAATGTTTGAAAGAAAAAATAAAAAATAATTTGATGAGTTTAAACGGATAAATCTTTTTAAATCCACAACTTTACAGGATTGACCCTTCTAGGCATGCATCTTATTGTTTATACTAAATCAGATGCCCGACACTCAACTAATTAGACTACTCCGATGGGCTCGACCATTTTGCCGATTGTAATCAAGACAGATTATCATTCGGTTTTTTAACGTTGAATTGCTCAACCAGCATGATTCATCCCTTTTTGTTTTCTGTTTAAAAAAAAACTTCCAGCACAAGGTCCAAAAAAAAAACCCTCCCTGGTCAAAAAATACTTTAACAGATATTTATATCTAGGACCCAAGTTCTATTACAGATATCTAGGCAGGTGAACGTAGAATACGGTTAATAAATTTATCTTTATTTTAATTTTAATCTCTTAAATTTCAAATTATGAGTATTTGTTGTTTAAAAGTAAAATAACTTGAGTGTTTATTAAAGTATAAGGATTAACACTTTAAATAAAATGAAATTTAATGAGTCAAAATTTTTAATTTGAACAAATAAAATCAAAATGAGAATAAACAAGAAGTGAAAAATTGTATTAAGAGCTGAGTATAGGATGAGTTATCCACATGATACATAAACAGGTTCTTCATGCCAATGAGGATATTTGTGTGAACGAAAATTCGAATTTTAATTTATTATATAAGAAGGGATTGCTCCACGTCTCAAGTGACAGTGGACCTCCATTGGTTGAGTGCAGTTGAACTCTGTTGCTGGACAAAACAAGAAGGTGACAATCATGGGAGCAATTAAGAACGGGCAATTGGGCCGTGAGTCAATTATTACAACAACGTGAAGGGGTGCATTTAATTATTAAATGTATCCGTTTAAAAATATAGTAGAAAAGTAGTTTTACATAAACTGAGGTAAATATATGAAGAACATTACCTCATTTTAAAAAAAATAATTTTAAATATGCGTTTAGATTGAAAGCCAATTATTGATGGAAGAAGAGTACCTTGCAACAGACAAAATTAAAAAAAATATTACCATCCATCAATCACTTCAGTGACAAATCACATCTCCTAATCCTCACCACTCCTAAATGGTACTACCCTATTGAAAACAATTATTTCCAGCGGTACACGTAAGCCAAGATAAAAAATCTTAAAATTTATAAAAAATAATTTAAAATATGTAAAATTATATTGAAATCTGTAAAATCATCTCAAATTTATAATTCATTTCTTCCAACGGATTCTCAAATATATTCGAAGATCTCATCTACTCAGTCTCACACTAACCCACACTAACCTCTTGATGTGGACAAAACATACAAATCCGAATCAATGACTTGTGTGTCACTAAAAACGTAAGCATGAAAGACATAATATGAACTCAAGGTTTCTATTTAAACATAAAATACACTCAATCTATACAAAAAAAACTACTCCTATTGTTTACATTACATGTACAATGTGATTATTATTATTATTATTTGGGTAGGGGATTATCATCAGATTATTCAAACAATGGGCATTCCCCTGTGCCATAATTAAATTAATTTTTTTTGGTATAAACCATCCGGTATCCTGGGTTCATTGCCCACCCCAGACTAATCCGGATCCCGCTAGGAGATCTTACGGTGGTAGCGAGGTACCGATGAGACAACATCTTTAAGGTTGCATTAATTATCGCGGCTGTCACTTCTCAGGGTTCGAACCCTCACCCTGAGGAATACTGACAATAACCCTTGTCAACTCTACTAAGCGCCTATTGGTATAATTAAATTAAATTAAAAGGGAAGGAATATGTGGTGGCTGATGGGCCGTTGTAAGAAAAGACAACCGTGATTGTTGCCATTCACAAGCACAAGGGACTCCACCGACAGCGACAGAATCTTTTAGAGCCGTTGATCCCGACCCTACCCGCCTGGCTGTCTTCGATCCTCTTTGTATCCAGTTATTTACATCACGATCCTCCTGTTCTCTCAAATCCCTGTATTACCCCTAACCAATTTTCTAATGATTGAGTTGTTCACTTGTTTTAATAAAAGAAAGGGTTCCCATATTTATCATGTAAATGCAAGATCCCATGATGTTTTTACTTTTGCCCGATCCCGACTTCTTCCTGAATTTGGAATTTAATTCATATAATCATGAAAACTGAAACAGTTACGTCGGTGACCCCAAAAACAAAAAAAGAAAACAATGCATACGGTGATTGCGCCTGTTTCAGGATCGTTCCCATACTACATATAGAACGGTGGTGATGGCCTCACTTCAGCTTGAGCTTTTGAGTCCCTGCTCTGCTCAACAAGCTCAGCTTCTCCCCTCTGCTTTCTCATGTGAGCTCACAGGCCACACGGCACATCTCCTTTGCGGCCCCTCTTTCTCGTGCAGATCTTGAGGCCCATTCCCATTCCTCTCTGCGATTCTGCACCCAGAGATTGAGTCCATGGCGACGTCAATTATTGGATCTGTTGCCTCCGCTTTCTTACTCTCATTTCTCTTCTCCTGCTTCATATTCAGCTCCACAGGTACCACCGCTCGTTCTAGCTCCTTTCTTAAATTGAATTTCTAGGAATGGTTGTTGTACTGGCCTTTGCTTCCAACCTCCATTTTCTCGAATTTGGAGATCCTTGGCTCTGTCATTGTTTTTTTTCTATCTGATCCGATATGATTAATGCAATCCTATCTTTATTCTGTTAGTGTTTCTTCATTGCTCTTACTTGCTATTTAAAACTGATCAAGTTTTGTAGAGATCTGCCCAAACAGACAGGACAAGTTTGCCATTTCATAGAACGAAACAAGTTTTTTTCACTGAACTTTGAGATCATATTTGATGGGGCATGATTACAATTTACAAATCTTTTTAGCATCTTTAAAATCAAGATGTCAAAGTGGTTATTATTTTTTTTCCCTTCCATGATACTGGGAACTTAAGTCTGACTTTCATTATCCTGACCGTTTATGCAGAAGCCTATGATCCCCTCGATCCAAGTGGAAACATAACAATCAAATGGGATGTCATAAGCTGGACCGCAGATGGCTATGTCGTAAGTATCAGGGGTTATCGACGTCAAACCTTTGGAACAAAATGGTCTCTGACAATAAGCCTTTATAGCTTTCGTATAATGAAAGACAAATTGATTTGAAACATCCTACGAATTATGTACCGATTCCATTTCTTCAGCATAAACGTCGCTGGAGGAGTACTATAGAATCAGTTTTGAACTATGTTAGAGTAAGACTTTCTGCAGATCTAATTTATTTGCTTGAGTTGGACGGTATAGGCCGCCTTTACTGGCAACGAAACTGTTACTAATTCATTCCAAACCACCGACATCAACTCTTGCTGTTTCAAAGAAACTCTAACAGGGAAATGATTGTGTTCCTGTCTTTCCTATTTGTAACATATTTTTAAACCTACTTGGTTATTTTGAGCAGGCTGTGGTTACAATGTACAACTTTCAACAGTATCGGCACATTCAGGCCCCCGGGTGGACATTGGGATGGACATGGGCTAAAAAGGAAGTGATTTGGAGCATGATGGGAGGCCAAACCACCGAGCAAGGTGACTGCTCAAAGTTCAAAGCGAGTCCCCCGCATTGCTGCAAGAGGGATCCAACGGTGGTGGATCTACTTCCTGGAACTCCGTACAATCAACAGATTGCAAATTGCTGCAAAGGGGGAGTATTGAACTCATGGGCTCAGGACCCATCCACGGCAATAAGTTCATTTCAGGTCAGTGTTGGCCTCGCCGGAACAACCAACAAAACTGTCAAGTTGCCTAGAAATTTCACCCTTAAAGCACCAGGGCCTGGATACACTTGTGGTCCTGCAAAGATTGTAAGACCAACCAAGTTTGTCACCAATGACAAAAGGAGAACCACTCAAGCATTGAGTAAGTTACTTGAAAAGGACTCTGTGACTCGGGATTTTACTTTTGTCTTTCAACATTTACTTTGATAGAACCGTCACCAATCTACATGCGTTCATATTAGCCTAGGTTATAAAACTACATAACTTGTATCAGTGTCTTGTGTGCTTGCTATAAGCTTTTTTAATTAATAACACAACACGGCAAATTTTTCCAATTCAATACCACATCCTTGACATTTTCAAAAGAAAAATGTAGAAGAAAAAAAACTCTGCAATGTCGTGTTTGTTTAAGTTGATAGCAAACACTCATAAAGAATTGCATTAGATTTTCTGCTATATTAGATGCAGTGTTTTATAAATGTTGTGTCATAATTATTATGTTTTCCTATTTGTTCAGAAGAGTTCCGATTATGAGAAACGAAGCTTGAAATCTGCTTAACCTTGTTTGAATCTTTTGTGGCAGTGACCTGGAATGTTACCTGCACATATTCTCAATTCCTTGCTCAAAAGACCCCAAGTTGTTGTGTTTCCCTTTCATCCTTCTACAATGATACTATAGTGAACTGCCCAACCTGCACATGTGGCTGTCAAAACAAAACGCAACCCGGAAGCTGTGTGGAGTAAGCACTTAATTTATTTTCTACAGAATATGTGAAACTTAGCCATATTTTTGGGTTCTCTTCTGATAAATTCTTTCTAATTATGTCTGACAGTCCAAATTCCCCACATTTGGCCTCTGTTGTGACGTCTTCAGGCAAAGCTAGTAATACACCTCTTGTCCAGTGCACCAGCCATATGTGTCCAATTCGAGTGCATTGGCATGTGAAGGTCAATTATAAAGAGTACTGGAGAGTGAAGATCACAGTCACAAATTTCAATTACAGGATGAACTATACACAATGGAACCTTGTTGTGCAGCACCCCAATTTTGACAATCTGACCCAGCTTTTCAGCTTTAATTACAAGCCACTAATGCCTTATGAGGGTTTGAGTAAGTTTTATTCTCCTTAATGCCATTAATGCCTGATCACGGACCAAATAGATTAAACTCAAGCTTGTTGATCGAGCCTGAAAAATATTTTCTTAAAACATACTTATTATACCAACTTAATTCATTCTTGGAATCCGTTTTTTTTTTTGCAGATGATACTGGCATGCTCTGGGGATTACAGTTCTATAACGATTTTCTGTCATCAGCTGGAGAATTCGGGAATGTACAGTCAGAGCTCTTATTTAGAAAGGGTGCATCAACCTTCACATTTGACAAGGGTTGGGCTTTCCCCAGGAGAATTTATTTCAATGGAGATAACTGTGTTATGCCTCCTCCCGATGCCTACCCATGGCTGCCAAATGCAACTACGAAACTAAACTTCTGCCTCCTAAGTACAGCCATAGCTGCCTTTGTTTCTTTGGTAATATTATTGGCTAATTTATAGGCAATCCTGTCTCCCAACAGATGAAGATTGAAGTGGTTCCATTACGTGCAATACATACTCATTTGCAAATGAGTCAGAGGAAAGGCACGGAGGTGCAAAAACGCTTTTCGGTCTTTACATCTTAGGCCCACTTCTTCACATGTATTTTTAAGCTATAGCATTGTAATTTTTTTAAAAAAATAATTTATTTGAAGTCGGTGAAAATTTTGCTATACCATCTTAGACGCTGTGACTACTGTTTCCTTTGGCGGAAAACGTTACTGTTTCAGTGTTATGAATCTGGACGCATTCTTTTGAAAAAAAAAATTATAATTTTTGAACTTAAATATAATTAGAATGGTAATTTGGTGCTCTATTTGATAAAGATACAAATGTGTATTTTTCTGTAAGCCGTTGGATGGGGGGATGGCATGGGCTTTGGTGGCCCAAGACTGCTTTCTGGTTTTTTTTCCCGATTATAAACCAAAGAATATAAAATCAAAAGAAATAAAATCATAGTAATTTTTGTTGAGAGATTTATTGTAAGGTCATAAGGAAGGAAGTTATTTATGAAAATATTCCAAGAGTTGTCAATGGCAGCTGCTTCACTGTCAATGTTGTTCTTCGACTTGTTATTGACAACATCTTAGAACTTTTTCATAAATAACTTCATTCTTTATGACCTTACAATAAATCTCCCATTTTTATTATGTGTTCATACGTAACGATGATTAGAAATAATTCATTCACGTCCAATTAAGTTTGATATTGAATGCAAATTGACAAACGACAAACAGTCAATGTTACGTAACAAAGGCAACTTTGTTATAATTATAGGAAGCATGTGATACATAGGTTTAAAGTAAACGAGGTAGATAATTGTCGATATTTTATTAGTATTTCCTCCAAAAAAAAAAAGGAACATAAAAGAAGGAGCGCCTATTTATTCAATAAAATTGTTTATTTGTCCGGGCCTATGGCTTATGGCTTGATGCTCTGCTCCAGCCAGTTGCTACCTTTCTCCTGCCCTGTTCTCCACGCATGTGATGTTGTGTAAGATTATAAACAGTTAACTGAAAAAAAAAAAAATCCATCAATCCTAAAACAGCGCTTGCCAGCTAACTCTATGAACTCTGCCTCCGACGATAGTCTTCCTCAGGAGTATTTAATCTAACCATATTTTTATATACTTTTTCATACATAATTTAAGGCTTTTGACATATTTTATAGATTAAAATTACATGATTAGGCACTAAATTAGAATAAGGACATTTGCATTGAATTTAACCCAATCAAGGGTAAAATGATCTTAAATTGATAATTTATTCATACAACTGTTTCTTTGAATGTTTGATATTATTTCGTGTTTAACTCTTGCATCGATTTGACAATTGGGCTAATCCAAATTGGTGGCCCATGGGAGGAGCTCTATGCCATAGGTGCTGCCACTGTTCATTGACCCATTTTTATCTCATTTGGGCTGGACCATTCCTTCATGTTCGGGCAGCTTTTGGACCAGTGGGGAATTTGCTGGATTGATTCCCTCAATCTTCACATGCGCCGCCAGAGGGGGAATGCTGGAGCCCTTATTTTGAATATTCTCATACACTCACGCAGAGGACGCCCTCACTCCATTCCTTTCCACTCACAGCTGGCCATCATTCCTCATTCATTCTGTTCCACGCCACTCCTATATTCTTGGGATACACACACAGACGCCAGGATTCTCGGCTCATTTCCCTAAGCTACTGAACACGAAGAAGAGAGAAGCAGCCGCGAGAGAGGGAGGAGATCACGCCGCCACTTATATATTCCTGACCTGCACGCACACTGAGGCGACCACCATTCCATTCTGATTCCACACAAGCACGCGAGCCTCTCCACGCCACTCCCACTGCATTCTTCTATCCATCGTGCTGCAATTCCACACACCGTGTGAACGAGACCAGAAAGCACGCACCAGATTCTGCACTGACGCCGCTCACCTCCATCCCGCGACACTTCAACGACGTCATCCATTCCTGGAAGATTCACGCCGCCGTCGCCTCTTTCCAACTTCACGAGACCAGCCGGAGGGAGATAAGACGAAACCAGCAGCCACGAATTCCACACACGTGAGAGACAGCTGGCGGCAGAAAAGAAAGAGGAACGTGAGAAGCAGAGGCGCATGGAATTGATCGCACACTATTTTTCAGATTTTGTCGTTTTGTCTGATTGCAACTATGGCCGTACATATTTTACCAAAAAAACTATGGCCGTACATATGGAATTTGCTGGAGTTGAACCTAAAGGAAGGCGCGGCTAATTGATTTGCCTCTTGGAGTTGTTAGATCTAAGCTCACTAAATTATATAGGGGAGTTTTTTTATCATTCCATTAGTTTAAATGTATGTATTTAGATTTCCTAGTTATAGGGATGATTGCATATTATTTTAGAATTAAGATGAATGTTTATTTGTCTTTGTTTGGATTGATTTTTACAATTGATTTTGGATTATGCACTATGAAATATATATGCGTTGTTGATTTCTTGAGAGTATTAATTTAATTATGTTAATTAGCGTATTATTGTCTAGTTAATACGATGGCTGTTTAGCATTTCATATATATTAGAAGACTCATATTGTATTATTCCAATATTAATTATGCATTAAACGGTTTTCAACAATACCCTAATATGTAATAGTTAGCTATGTTCGTAGAAGCTATTATCAATTGAGAATATTGGACTTGGGTGTTAACTTTAGGTTTTACTAAAGGTTTAATGATTTTTCAACTCTCACCATATTTTTCAAGGGCATTCATTATTCTTAAAAATCGAAAAGAATTCATTTTATTTAAATTCATTGCATTTGATTTAGTTAAGAAAATCAATTTTATAAAAAGAACCATTTTTCTTTTAACCATTTTTGGCACTTAATTTAACTTAGGGATTTAACACAAAGACTTTTTGATAAGAGAATGATCCTAAAGTTAATGCATTATATTACATTAATTTTAGATAATTTTTGATTTGGCATTTAGGCCGCGAAATCAGTCTCTGTCACCACTGTTGATTGTATCGGCTGCCAAGTGTTTCTGGGGCACCAAACTGGCGGAGGAAGATGTACATTCTTCGAGTTCTCTCTGAGATTTTCATTTTCATTCTCATTCCGTGACGTGATCTTCGGCGGTGGATCGACGACCTGTCGGCACAGTGGGCAAGTCTTGTGTTTTCGGAGCCAGCCAGGCATTGATGCATTCGAGGTGAAAGAAGTGGCCGCAGTTCGGGAGCACTAGTCCTGCATCTCCTTCTTCGAAGGCGTCTAAGCAGATGACACACTCCGGCGGAGGGTGACTTTGCTCGCCTGAGGAGAAGATGAAGATGGGAAGGAGTTCCACAAGCGAAGGATGGAGAGAACAGTCGTCAGGCGCGGGAGAAGGACGATGGGGGATGTGAAAGGAAGAGCTTTCGGCTGAGATACCGGCGGCGGAGACTGTTCGGATTAAAGCAGACATGGCGGTAGAGTTGCCAAAGCAAAGTGGCAATTACTAGCAAGACGGCGCGAAATGCGACGGTGGCGATGAGCATTAGCGTGAAGGGATCCCCATTGGTGATTATACAATTAAAGGGGGAGAGATTTTAGATTATTTTAATTTTTCAAAAGATATTATATCTTTTTTTTTTTGCCGAAATAAAAGATCCATCGTTATTCGCTCCGAAATAAAAGATATGGATTATCGGAATATAAAGATAAAATGCAATGATGATTGATAAATCATATTTAAAATAAAATTATCCAGAAATCAAAACGATTTGAATTTAATCTGAGCAATTGGTAGCTTAATTTTGTACATATCTAAATATAGACACACCTATTTTTTTTCGAACGGTTATTAAATGGCACTCCACTATAGATCTTTATATGTATATATATATATATCCAATACGGGATGAAATATTTATTAACTATGTATGGAAAATAATTTTGGGTATTGGATACACATGGAAAAAAATACTTTATGATGCTAGATGCATTTGAGAAAAATACTTGAGGATGCTGCATATTGATTGGTAACATTTTTTAACAGTAAGTGGTAATATTAGGCAAATTGAAATAAAACTTATCTTCGATACTTAATTCCTAGACTGTAAATCACGTTAAGAAAATAACTTCCACCACTTGTTCTGATTTGTATGTTTGGCAAAGCATCGAAAGATTAAATTTATGTAAATCGAAACAAAACTCCTTTTATGCACTTACACTGTGTATCATAAATCATGTTATAAAAATAGCTTTTAACAAGTAGGCTAAAGTATATTTTTAGTTCTTTATGTTTGCGTCAGAGTTTATTTTAGTCTTTTAAGTTTAAAAAGTGCACTTTCGGTCCCTCAAACTTAACTCCGTTAGTATTTCTTAACAGAAATTGCCAACTCATTAAACTTAACGCCGTTATTTTAAAAATTTTTTACACAATTTAAAGACCAAATTTATTATATTATTAAATTAAAATGTGAGTATGCCTTATCAACATTTTATTGCACTGTCATCAATTAAATTTGATGAATCATCAATTTTCGATAAGAGAGGCTAACGGTGTTAAGTTTGAGGGACTGAAAGTGCACTTTTTAAAGTTAAAGGACTAAAATGAAATGTGATACAAACATAAAGAACTAAAAATATACTTTAACCTAACATAACAAGTATAAAGGTTATACATATAATTAGATGGTTGGGCTATGAAAAAAAAAATACTCGATTTGATGTTTATGGCCAACAACAAATATTTGATTCGGTAAAAGGGCAAAAAATTCGATTACATGGCAGAAAAAAACGGTAGGTTCACAAAACAGCCGTTGCCGGCTAACTACCCGACGTGGTCTCTACCGGCATCCGGCAATGGACTTCCTCAGGAATCTCTATTACGACACTTATGGGGCACCGAATTGGCGGAGGAAGATTTACAGTGGGCAGGGGATTGACGTCCTTTCGGCACAATGGGCAAGTCTTGTTACTTCGGAGCCACTTATCGATGCAATCGAGGTGAAATAAGTGGTCGCAGTTGGCAAGCACCGGCCCCATTTCACCTTCTTTGAACTCGATCAAGCAGATGGCACACTCCGGCGGAGAATGGCTCTGCCCTTCTGCTTCGGCTCTGGAGGAGTAGGTGAAGCTGGGAAGGTTCTTGAGAAGCGAAGGATCAGGGGGAGTGCCGTGGGCGGGAGAAGGAGGATGGGGAATGTCATCAGAAAAGGAAGGGCTGAGACGGCGGCGAACGCGGCGGTGAACGCGGCGGCGGCGGCGGCGGAGGGTCTGATCAAAGCAAGAGTGAATTTGCCAAAGCAAAGCGGCAATTATAATTAGGGTGAAGATATGTACGACTACAGCCAAGAGCATTCCCTCAATGATACCCACAGCCATCAAGTATAAATCGTTCGTCACAAGCCTTTGTGAATTGTGAATGAGAGAGTGGCTTTTTCATGAATACATATACATATATATATATATATCTTTGTTGATTGAACTTGTATACCTATTTTTTATTTTTTTTCATATTTTAAGTGATAATAATACTGCCTCAACAATAATTAAATAAAAGAAAGAGGAATATTAAGAAGATAATTCAGATATTTTTAAAAATAAGATATCTTAACTAACTTAATTGATATCTTAAATTTTGATTCAGTCAAATTAGATAAATATTTTAGGAGAAGGAGTATGGCTCACCAATTTTTATTGGTAATCATTAAATAAAATCTTTGGATAGTGTTATTATTTCATTTTCTATATAAAACAATCCCTTGGGGGATATTTAGTTCAATGATAATTAGTCTGATTTTTAATTATTAGTAAATAATATAGTTATTGATGATTTGGGGGCATCATGTGCTATATTATTACAAGCCATGAAATGAAAGAGGAAAAAAGAATGATTGTATTATAATAAGCGAGGAGAGTTGAGATAAAGAGGGCGTGGGTTGGATGTGCCAAAAAAGGAAAATTCGCCGTTGCCGGGGATCGAACCCGGGTCACCCGCGTGACAGGCGGGAATACTCACCACTATACTACAACGACTTGTTGATGAGTCCGCGTACAATTTTAATATTGATGTATAAGTTTATCAACGCTCACTACTATACTACGTACAGTGGTCTGTTCGTTTCAGCATTCGGGTCATCCTCCCTGCTGTTTTTTTTCTCTTTTCAATTTTGATTCAGAAATACTTGGCCGCTGAACCAATTTAGCCCCATATTCTAATATCCTTTTTTTTTTATTTTCCTTTATTGGGACTAACATACTTGCGCTCATGCTAAACTTGAAGTTCAGTATCGAATTTCATTGATTCTAGCATAAGGGTACGTTTTAGATGGAGTAGAGAGGGCAAGAGAGAGATAAAGAGTAGGATAATCAAATTTCAGAGAAAATTAGGACAATTTATTCACTTACAATAAAATGCAAATTCACCCTGGAGTTAAATATCAACTTAGCTGCCTTTAGAATGTTTGAAAAATAATTTCACAGATGTTTCAATCCCTAATCAACAGTGGGCTGGATGAACTGCGGATGCCCTGAAAAGGAACTTAAATGCATCAAACTTTAGTTTATGCCCCAACTAATATTTATCATCCTTGGAATCTTAAAGCTGTTAGAAGTTGCGAATTATTTAGCAGCCCATATAAGTAATTGCAGCATCTTAATATTTATGTTGTTTAATCTTCAGAAGAACTGGTATAGGCTTCTGCTGAACTTCCCTTCTCCTGTATCAACAGAAAGGAGTACTGAGAAATATTACAGAGCAAAGCTCACCTTTCACTTCTCTACACATTGATAACCATATCTCCTTATTGCTTTCATATGTTACATGTAAATTCAAATCCCAGCATATAAAATATTTCTTTCATTTGAATTACATCATGATAGTCACGTTGATTCTTCTTGGGGCTCAATATCAGCTAGAGCCACCATAATGTCCCAAGAGGTGCGTTGATATATAAAGTATCACATGATTTTCTCAATTAATCTACCGTCTGCACAAAGAAAAATGGTGTATTGCTAATTTTTTTAATGATGTACCTATTCCAAAATCACTTAAGTAATCCGGAGGGAGCAAAAAGAATCATTTTCTTCCGTCAACTGCAAGGATCGCCGTTGACGCTCAACTTGGTGAAGTTGCGATGTCAGTTGGAGCAAGTCAATTGTGAGGCCATCTTCTCGGGCTTTCATGTTCACAACATCTGACCCTTGAAAAATACCATCTGCGATTTCTAAGTTGACAAACTCGTTATTGTCTAATATGAACACAGGGCCAAAGCGACCTCCATTGGGATGATTTATTTCTAATGCTGACACCCCACTTGTTGAAGCCTGGGAGCTTATTCCCATGATCTTTTCAGAGGCATGACTCAGGCTATAGTGGTCGTGGCTGCTTGAAGTAACCATGGGGCGACCCATGGGGATTGCTGATGAATGGCTAGATGAGTTCTGGGACTGAGATGACAGAAGAGAGCGAGCACAACCTGAGTCTGTGAGTCCCGATAATCCCTGAATGGTCGATGCCGTATCGAAAACATTAAAGACTTCACTTCCTAAGAAGGTGTCTTGGTGTGATGATCGTGATCCGGAATAAGCATCTCCAAGAGCATGTGGATATTGACTGTTGTTCTCACAGAATATGCTTCCTGTAGTGGATATAGCACCAGTTTCATTCAGAACTGGATACTGCTTTTCAGCATATGAAGGAAGCAGCGATCTTGATTGAGAATGCCCATTTGTGAAAGGAATAGCATAGACATGCCTAAAATCACTCCCACCTTGGACCTTCGTAGGTTTCCACCAGTTATTGGCACCGTACTTGTAGGAATGCAAAACACCATTAGGGAGCATCTCTTGGCAGATGAAAGATGGCGTTGTGAGCATGCTACCCTGGAATCTGCTATCTGCAAGTACCAATGGATCTTTATATAACTCCAGGGCTAAAGATTTCACAAGTACCATTGCAAATTCGGATTAAGAAATTGGCTTTTGTAACATAACAATATTTAAGAACGATATGAAAGCACTGGCGGACCTATGTATAGTTGAGGGGGTACGGCTGACTTCCAGAAAATTAGGTATATATTAATCCTATGTGATTTATTTTGCACTCACTTATTTGCTAATTTTGAACGAACTAAATTTTTGCTCAAATTTTTCTCGAAAGATATTAAGAATATGTCACACTTATCTTCTAAAAAAATAGTTTGCACATCCTGAATCAGGGTCATGAGTCCGCCACTGTCTGAAAGAATAGAGCAGCTCAGCAGTAGGTGACATGCCAAAATGAGTCTTGAAACTTTAAGTTAATAGGCAAATGGAGTATGAATTATGAACCTTAGATTCCATACCTTGCAAATAACTCACTAACTTGAATTTCCCAATTACCACTTCATACTAATTTTAGGAGTAGAGTGAATGTGTTAAAACTTGAAAAGTAGAAAAAAGTTGTATCCTAGTGAATCTTACAAGGACTAGAAAACACAGCAACCAATGGAAACTCTCACATCAATTCATCTTGTTTTCCTTTTCCTCAGATAGAAAGCAGTTTGACAGAAAGCGAACATATGTGTATGTCAAATTGAGGTTAGTAATGTGAAATTAAACAAGAAGTCAAAGATAATCATACAATAAACTTAATGTTGACAGGGTTTTGCCAAATGAATATAATTAAATTCCCATGAGTTAATTTGGTATTCAAAGATGACCAAGTATAGAAAATAAGGATCAAACTCCTGATTTGACCCCATCACATTTGTTGAGCAAATCACAGTAGTTCATATACATCATATTGCCAAAGAATCCAACATAAATATCGTGTCACAAGAAGTCTCATGTTTATTCCTCAAAACAGACCATTGAGAAAGCCACAAAGGATAAACCAAAAGTGACCACAAGGGAGAATATTGATGAAGAAAAACATTCCTAAACAAAGAGGACTTGAGGATATCATAAGATGTGTACGAGAATTATATCCGCCGAGTAATTCAATATGCCAAAAGCAGCATAACTGTTTAATTAGTAAACATCATTAGACATCAACATTTTTTCACCAAGAAACTACAGTGAATAACCTGGAGTAGTCTGCTATGATGATATGATAACATTAACTGCAAATTACGAGGATGCTAAATGCAGGAATGCGTGTGAATGCCCTAAAATGACCTAATAGGACTCATGCAAGAGAAGAAAGAAAGGAAAGATCTAATAATTCTGTTGTGATTTAATTTAGGAAAAGATGAATTGATACCATTATATGACTGAAGCAACCTCCTGCCCTTTACAGAGTGAGTGCCCATTTGTGGCTTTCTACGACGCTCATTATGGTCTGCAAGGCGTTTGCGACAGCTGCGCTTAACATCATCAAATTCAGCCAGCAAATGAAACCTGAATATTTAGCTAACCATTTTAGCAGTGGAATAAATCACGATAATATTGGGCTTGTTTGGAAAGGCCGTTAGGAAAACAATCACAAATTCCAAAGTAAATATGCGAGAAGAGTTTTGTCTCAGTAAACGCAGGAATGAATTTTGGAAACCGCTTTGTTTTCTAAAGGTTATCTTCGTCAGAACGTCATAATTGCAAATTTTAATAAGCAAAACGAAGTGTTAAAAAATACTCTATTTGATGAGTAGCAGCAGCAGCGGTATCCAGCAATGATTAGGTCATGTTTGTTCCTGTAGCCAGCCGGGGAGGCAAAATTCTTGTACGTTTGAAAAACGAAAAATTTGCGTTCAACAAGTTTCACAGTAATAATATATAATGTTGTAGAGTCATGAAAATTTTGAAAAGCGGAACACGGAAACAAAAGTAGGCAAAGCTTTCAGATATTTATATGATAAGAAGAACCTTCACAGCGTACAATTTAAGAGGTTAAAGGTCATGTTTAGATTTCTACAAGATAGGAAAGGAAAGAAGCTTTTGTACGTCTTAAAACCAATTTTAAGACGAAATTGGTTTTCTATCAACATATGTTCCAGCTCTTGACCGTTGGCAATCAAAAGGAATTGAAAGGTGGAAGACTGAGAAATTGACCAACCTGCTACATTGTTGACAAAACCTTTGCTCTATGCCATTCACTATGACTTTAGCAGTTTTGGAGTGAAGCTCACAAACTTTGTGCCTCTTGTGGTAGTCTTTAGAGGAGCTTAGATCCTTGTTGCAGCCATGGACTTGGCAGTAAGCAGTCTGTAACTGAACCCCAGAAGTTTTCATTCTCTTGGCGGTCGTAGATGACTCTGAAGAACACAAAAGAGGAATACCTTTGGAAAATGGCGATTTATTGGCATCTCTTTGATCACCAACCCGTCCTAACTTCAGATCAATGAGGGAACCCCGGCTGTTAGATTCAACCACTGAGTTTGAAAGCTTTGAAGCAGAGTCTTCAGAAAATGAATTTGGATAATTCATAATACAGCCAAGTGGATCATTAGACAACTGTTTCCCCAACATTTTTGGAAATCCCATTTCCTCACAAACTTGACCCTCTAAAAGTTGTTGAGCCGAGGCCAAAATGTCGCTGGAAAAACCAGGTTGGGTTTTCAATTCCCAACCCAGAAAAGAATTTTTGTTTCTCGCAAACGTATTAGGGGGTGGAAGTGTGTTACTGGGCACAAAACCCTTGTCTCCAGAACCGTAACTCCAAGACCCCATAACATATGGTAGAATCAGAGCTCGAGACAAAAGCAAAGGACCCACTTCAATTTATTCAAGAATAGTAATGTCAGTAGTGCTACCTTACTCAAAACTCAATTTGAATTTTGATTTGTATAGCTTCAATGGAGCAGAAAGCTCACAGACAGTTACAATGAGGGAGTATTAAAAAGCAAATAAATTAGCCGTCGTGGAGCCACAACTTAGTGAACTTGCTCAATTCCTGAAAGCAAGAAAGATTTAACAAAGGAAAACCCCATCATAAAGAGGTAAAAAACCAATGGAGAAGACAGCTAAAAAGTAGCCAAATAAAAGAAGCCAGGCACCACGTGCTATGAATAAAGAAGCAACTGTGAAACGGCAATGACGGAAGCAGAATTCATTTGGATAGATATGGAAATGAATATGGATATAAAAATAGAAATGAGGTTTAAAAATATGTTTGGTATGTCATGAAAATGAAGATGGAATCCTTATCTTTTTTTTATGAATTTTGATTTTTTTTGAAATGTAACAAAAAAGACTATTTTGCATAAGGGAAGATATTTTGATCCAAAAAAATTGGATTCCATGGAACCTAAATAAATTCTATAGGTTTGGGTATGGAATTGAAGTTGAGTATTTAGGTGGAATTAAATTCCATATGGAATCGTAATTCCATCATACCAAACATGCCAACATTATGGAATTCAATTCCAATTCCATTTCTACCCTCCCATTTCCATCATACCAAACGAGGCATAAGTGAATAAGCCCAACGTAAATAGGAATAAATAAAGACTACTACGTGTGTGTACTTGAGCAGAGGACTGAGAATGGAAGCAAAAACAGAAATTTAGAAACCGAATGAGAAAGCCAGAGAGTGGCCGAGTATAGTGAGACCAGAATTTGCCAAGAACATGAGGAAGAAATGGATTTACTACTTGAAACAGTGTACTTGCAATAATGAGAAAATGAATGGATAGAAGCAGAGGCAGGCAAGGGAAGGTGTGAAACAGTGGAAGAGAATCTTTAGTGAGACCCAAACTCCATGGAAGGAAGGCAGAGATTAGTGGATACTATTTTCAGAGGCTCACAGGGGGGACGGAGTAGACCTTTGACATCTATCCTTTTGCTCAGTCAAAAAAAAAAAAAGAATTTTCATGCATGCTTTTGAACAAATGTGTGTTTTTCATTTATTATTAAACAATCAAACAGACAATAAAATACCTTCAAGATTCATGAAACTCAAATCAATGATCCCAAACGAGGAAGTACCGAAGTATCAGTTTGAGATTTATAGATGCTCATTTAACAAAATGTCCTTTCCGTCTCTTGCTTCTCTCTCCCTTCGAGTTTGTCCTTCTATCTCTCTCTCTCCCCTCATCTCCCCGATCATCAACAGCTGCAGAGGCGTGGCTAGAAAAGTCTGTGGAAGTCCGTGGATAATCAGTCTCAGTGCAGACTCTTCTGATTCAAAGGGGCCAATCTTCAAGCTCTGTGTTCACTCAAACTTGGATTAAAGAAGAAGGATGAGGCAAGGAAAGAGATTAGGCAAAATATTTAGAGCATAGAGGTGTTGTGTTGTGATGATGGAGGAGGTAGCTATATGTTGCAGAAGCATAAGAAGCTTAGGGGAAGTTGCTTGATATGGAGCTGAGCGACCGAACTAATTAAGAAGCTTAGGCAAGCATATACGTTTCGAAGTTAGTTAAAAAAGGAGACGATGATGAGCACTTCCACTTGGAAGCGGTTCCCAGGCCTCTTATCTAAACGTGTGTATGCATATATTTATCGACCTGTTGCAGGAAAGTAGAGAAGAAAGAGAGTGGCTGACACAAAGGCGTTGTGGGAGGAAAGTTGTCCCTCAAATCAATGCAACCACCAGTATCTGTGTGGTCACCAATCGCCTTCTGTGTCCTCATCTTGGAAGGATTCTAGAGGAGGTTTACATCTTAATACGGGCTTAAAAGTGAAAATGACCAACAATGGTTTTAAGTGATACTTACGCGTTGAGGGAACCAGCTTTCAGCTTTTGCCACTCCTTGTCCTTAAAGTTAAGAGGCAGCAGTTTTTGGCCAAACTAAGAGAGACAGAGAGAGATATATATACAAACTAAGATATGTCATGCCTTCCTTGTTAAACTCACACAAGAACAAAGGAAAATTTATGTATGCTTCTTTCCATTTAACTGAATCACTCGCCGACGCGATCAATTACTGCTTTTACTTGCTTCATCTATCACTAAGGCTGTGTGTTTGGGAATCAGTTAAAAGAAAGAAATTTATAAATTTCAAAAAGAATTTATAGATTTTAATATGGTTTTTATAGATTTCAAAATTGTTTTTACGGATTTAAAATGGTTTCATCTTGACTTACATGCACAGTTGAGAATAAAGAATTCAGATCAGCACACAAGGAATTCGTCAAATCCCTGAGTTATAAATTAAGGTCCCAGATTCAAAATGACAGCAACCACGTAAATTAATTTGTACTAAATCATAATCGTTTACGTGGCTCAAATGATTTAACGAATGGGTTTGAATTACAATTATATGTACATAAAGCTCCGCTCTCTCGCCTTTTTGTCCCTTTTCTCCTTATTAAATTATATATATTTATGCCTATAACACATATTATACTTTGGAATTAGATATATATATTGAATTTATTATGACTTTGCTTATCAAAATAATCCTTCAACTGGGGGTCTTATTCTCTAATAGTCACCATAGTAAGTAGTCAAGAGACCATCTATTAAGAATTATGAAACATATCCATTGTCATTTGTTTCCTTATTAAAGTTGGAAATTGAATTTCAGTCCTAAGTTTTTCATCATCACCAATAAGAAAACAATAAATGGCATCTATTAAGAATTATGAAATATATCAATTGGCATTTAAATGTTGCGGATGATAAAAGTAAATGACAGATTCTGGTGTTTGGCCAAAAAAAAAAGACAGATTCTGGTGGGATTCATTGTTGGTGTATGGCCGTACCGAAGGTTTTTCGCTTCGCTCATGCGGGTATCTCTTGGGTGCGAGGTGGGGGTCCGGGGTGTGCCAAAAGATGAGCACGTGGAATCACCCTCTTCGAGAAACACAGCGATGCCGTCCGGCCCGGCCCAACCCAACCCGTTGTAATCAGGATGGCTTCATCACGTAATGGAGGGGCTCATCATCGGGTGAGTAATAGAGTCGTCGTTATTGAATAACGATGGCGACCTGAGCGGAGCATGTGGGGGTGCCCATCCGGGCCAGAATTTAGGATGGGCCCAAGCTCATATATGCTCTGCAAACACCCCCCAACACAGTACCCTCATTCAATGATGTGGGCCACAACTACCACCCAACTTTATTGAATGAACCCATCCCTAACACTGCCCCCTTCATAAATGCTCCCCCTCCCCGGGGGCCCCCAATAGTAATAATCTATAGTAGCTGAATAGAATACACGTGTGTGATGTCAAGAGTATCCACGTACATGTCATGGGTGTTGCGTCACTTCAATACCCCTGCAGGACATCAACATGACGTCATGATTGGATGTTCAACCATGTGCTCTCACTGTTTTTAACTAGAACGTTGGGGCCAAAGTTTTTGTTTAAAAAATTGTATTAACCGGAAAGTTAAACGTTACAGACAGAGACCTTCGATGGATTTTCCCCCCGGTTATTTGTGTTGGTAACGGAGAAGGGAGGGGAGGGGAGATGGGAAAGGGAGAGGATGGGCACAAGAATGAAAGACAACAGCGGCTTGTTCGGCTGAACGATTGTAAAAGTTAAATGCACGTTCAACAACAATTTTTTACAAGTTGAAATAATTTCCTTCATGTATTTATTTTGACTTGCATAAATACATTTTCAAACATATACATGTTTATGTTGGAGAGGAGATGCATGGAAGGGTGGGTGTCAGCATTAATGAAGAAGCTGTTTGGATAAGGGTTGAGAGTAATTTATGGTCTAGAAACAGATACGCAAAAGAAGTTTTACGTGGATTTACGTCTGACTTCATACCAAAGCGGCCCGGGGAGAAGGGGGTTACGAAGACATGATCCCACACAGAGGGGAGGCATTGGATCTTGTTTAATTTTGTCTGTAGTCTGTACGTACCCTTCTTCAATTATACCATATATCCGTTTGATAAAGCGGTGGAGAAGTACTTATGGGCTTATTCACACAAGCCGAGGCAAATATGTGAAGGAGATTGTCTCGTTTTACGGAAAAACACTGTTGAACGTACTTATGGCTACAAGCCAAGTTTTGCCAAACAAGCACCAAATATGCCTCTTTGATTCTTTCTCTGCATCCTTCCTGCCTAACTCCAATCAAACATGATGCCTCTCCCTCTATTTCTTCTCCTTCCCTTCTCTGCTTCAAACGAAGAACGCCTTCTTCTTCTCTCCCAACTAAACAAAGCAAAAACGCATTCTTCTCTAATATATTCTCTAAGGCTATCCCCAAGGGATCCTTGGTTTCTGCTGCACACATGTGTGTATGTATATCTATTATTCTTTACCCACCGTACATGCCTGCTCCTGATCTTTTTATGCAGTTTTAAATCACTTGCTTAACCTATGAATTCGTCCTACACTAAACAACAGTGTACCTATTTCCACCCACTTTCAATGCCAAGCGCCATCAATGTGTCCATTCGAGAACATGTTAGAGAAATATTTTTACGCAAGTCGAGGTAAATATGTGAAAAAGATAATTTCGTTTTTGTGAAAAAACACTGTTGAACGTACTTTTAGAGAATAAATAAACTTTTCCAAACAAGTACAATATTGACTTAACACCTACTCCAACCCAGTCTTCATTAAAATTAGTCATAGCTTCTTAAGCTTTATTCTGAGTGGAAAAAAATCTATACCTTGTTTGGTATGGTGGAAATGGGAGGGTGGAAATGGAATTGGAATTGAATTCCATGATGTTGGTATGTTTGGTATGATGGAATTACAATTTCATGTGGAATTCAATTCCACCTAAATACCCAATTTCAATTCCATACCCAAACCTATGGAATTCATTTGGGTTCCATGGAGTCCAATTTTTTTGGACCAAAATATCCTCCTTTATGCAAAATAGTCTTTTTTGTTACATTTAAAAAAAATCAACATTCATACAGAAAATATATGGATTCCATCTTCATTTCAATGACATACCAAACATACTTTTAAAACCCATTTCCATTTCCATTTCAATATCCATTTCCATATCCATCAAAATGAATTCTACGTACCAAACGAGCCACTAGTCTTCATTACTTACAAATCCAATCGTAGAAGAAATTTACTCCTTACACACACACAAGTCCACTTTGCTTACAGGTGATTAAAATATATTTTTCAAATTTACCATTATTTAATTCTTCTTAAAAACTTGTGTAAATTATTTGTAATTGTAGAAAGCTAAAATTTTAGCAGGAGTACACGATTGAAAAGTTTTACCATTTTAAGGGATGTTTAATACTTAACTGTCGTTCATTAATTAACATGTGAAAATTAGTTAAAATGGATTTATGGCAAGCATGGATGTATTCACCAAATTCTAATTGTCTTTCTTTGCTTTTTATTCACGTCTTTTATTTGTATCATTATATTTTTATAGGGTTAAAGGGTAAATTTACCCCGAAAGTATCAAGGGAATTGCACTGAATGTTTGACAGTTTTTTAAGGGCAATGTTGTCCTCAAAGTGCAGAAAATGATTTAGTGTTGTTATATCCATTAAAAGGATTAAATTTGATAGTTAAATAATTTAATTTAGATGAATAAAACTTTAGTTGACCATTTACATTCATTAGAATTATGGTGACATTGCACAGTTTTCTACGCTTCCGAGCTGAGTAACATTACCCTTAAGAAAACTTTCGCAGATCCAGCTTTACTTTATTGATACTTCTAGGGGAAAACCTACCCCTTACCCCTATTTTTATAATTTTTTGGTGAAAATTGAAAAATCTCCTGTAAAGGACTAAACTTGCCGCTGCTAAATAGCACCAATTAATCGTTCAGAGGTGATTTATGAGAACTACCGATAAGATCTCTGGTGAGGATTGAAACTTGAAATTGACCCTGAAGCAAAACAAAAAAAGGGAAATTTACAATTATGCCTCGACAAAAAGAATCAATAAAGAAAATGTTTAAAAAACTGACAAAATTACCATTAAATCCTCACAGTAGTTGATCCTATTGTTATTAATAGCTGGTGAGATTGTTTATGACAACTATACTAGCTACTGCAGGAATTTGATGGTAATTTTACCAATCTTTATAACATTTTGTTCATTAATTCCTATATTACACTTATTTGTATTCATCCGTCCATTTCCAAAGCAAAGAAGAAGAAGAAGAAATACATTCCAATTTGATTGGATGCTTTCACACACACAGTTTTGGATTGATAAAAGAGATGATAATGTACATCTTCTCATCCATTTAGGTTGGGATTCCTTTAAAATAGCACCTCTAAAATAAATTCTTTTGATGTATCATATCAAACTAATATCGAGTACCCGGAGGATGCTCTAATTAAGTGTATGACCGTGACATATAACATATACACATATATTTAAATATTAGAGATTTTCTTAGAGATAATTAGAGAATCAATTCAATACAAACGAAAATGAAAGTAAAACGAAGATGATGTTGGAATTTTTTCATAAATAACAAAAGGCATGCATGATATTGAATTCTTCAAAATCCTATTGCTTTTTTTTAAAAAAAAACCAACAAGTAGAAGTCAGGTTTCAGGATAAGATTATATGAATATAGTATGGTCCAAAACATTCTTGGGCCGATATCCACCCGAAGGTGTGCCACGTAGGCTGTTAGCCAGGAGGAATATATTGATGCGTCGCCAATGGAATTTGGTCTTTCATTTTCTCCCCTAACTTAAAGTCAACATGATTCCTCTGCTTGGATATATATCTGTCATAATATTATATGACTTTCAAATATATAATCTTTGGTTCAAGTTCAACCACCAGAAAGAAAGGTAAAGAAGAAATTAACTTTAAGTTAAAGCGATGTATAGTCAAATGAACACTATGCGTGGGGAAGCTAATGAAATTCATTTTTCTAGAACGGAGGCTGTAATGTCGACAGATGTACGTAATCCAAACAAAGAAATTCAAACCTCTTTTAATCTCTTTCAAATCACACTAAACCTTATCAATGGAACACATTTATGCTGTCTCCTGCATTTGGTTTGCCATATAGTGGGACACAAAGCGATTGATTTTACTTGCTTCAACATAAGATAAGGAAAACATGTATTCGAGAATTGTTCTCGCTCATTAATTATGGCACTGGTTGATTTAAGGAAAACATGCTGCTATGATTGAAACTGTTTGAAGCTATAGGGCGAAACCTATGAAGACTGATACAGTGAGCGAAAATGTTTCTAATTTTAATTGGCTCGTGATTTTTTTCTGCTTTTTACTTGTTCTTAATCAATTTTAACCACTCGGCTGGTTTCAAATCAAGGTGCCGGGGACATGAGTAGAATCATTACAATTCCCATTTCATTGACTTGATGAATAGGGTTACTTTTGTCTAATTTTCATGCTACCATTTATTTTTTGTTGGAAACACCTGCAAAAACACACGATATATGATTCTAATTGTGTAAAAAACACTATCTTTAAAAGTTATTCCATCACATAAGGTAAGAATAATAGAAGCTGACACTTCACAACATCAAACAAACCTTCTTGTGAAAAATAGGGGCACAAAACAACAAAAACATGAAAGAATTCATCGAGATCAGAGAGATGAGAGAGCTCGGGGACAAAGCTTGATAACTACTAGCCAAATTGCCTTTTGTAGTATAGGACACAGACAAAACTGTTAGTAGTATAATGGTAATTAGAGATGGCTTAATGACCATTAAAAATATAGTTTCAAGACATTGGTTAATAATGATTTAATGCAGTTAAAATTGGTTAATGATTAAGTAAAACCGACTAATTGAAACATATACAAGTTCTAATGGTCAGTTCTAAAACTCTTACCCTCAACCCTTTTTGTAGCTGAGGCTCCGATGTTAGTATACACAAAGACTTGCACAACCTTGAGCAATAATGTTTTGACACATCAACACATTAAAACTCCAACATTTTCATCTCTTTTTATCACCATCAATCTCTTTCTACTTTATAAAACACTGGTGATGAGTTTCTGACTCGGAAGAACTTAAATGTTTGCAAGTGAGGGGTAAGAAAAGACAAGGAAAAGAAGAGGTGTGGGGGTAATAATTAATTATATGTAAACATTATGTATATTGAGGCAAAAAGAATCAATACCACAATAAATGCTACAAGGTATATATGTTGATCACAGTATGACTCGTTTGAATTAAGAATAATAGAATATCAGGGGGCCCACAGGCTTATTAATCACTGTAACGCATAGTTTATGATATCGTAATTTCATGTCTGTCCGACAAGCAGACAGAGAAAAGCATTCAATCACCGGGGGCACCTTTCATGGCTGAAAGTAAGAAAAGGGAAGAAATTTGTGGGTCGTCCATCATCAGGAGCCAAAGCGCACCAACTTCAAATCATGTTTGCTACTTAACACTTATTCGTTCATCCATGCATAAAGGCGATTCTTATTCTTTCATATGTAATAATCATGATCGAATATGAAGGAATGCTACATAGGGATCTAGCTAGCTACTATAGCTGGTTCAATGCAAATGTATGTATGTGTTGGAAGTCGAAGGAGTAGAAAGACACAAAATGCTGTGTGTTTTTACTATGACTCTCTATGTTAGCTAGCTACTGTAAGGTCAAAAACCTTTGAAATTCGCGAAGAACAAAATTTTGTTCCTTTGAGATTTGTTTTGTGTTATTTTTTTCAATACACAAAAAATGGGATATTCCCCTTGCTATGTGTGCGTATATATATATATATATATATTTCTTATTAATTCTTAACTAGATGAGTGTCTAAGTAGAAATGCGATACTCATTTCCATTTTCTTTATTTTCTCCACCTTTATAGGCAAGTATACTTTTGGGTTTAAAATTATTATTTCAGGATAATAATCTCAGGTAAACTTGTGTTAGGGATTGTTTATTAAGATGATAGTGCACAGTTGGTATGCCAATTGGTAAACTTAATTTGTTGTGATGCATGTATACATTGATGTTTATGTTCAGTTTGTTACTTTTTTCTTTTAAAAAAAAACAGAAGGATCAACTACGTTTGTACTAATGAAAGATTTCGGCAACTAGATAGTTGTCATCATATTTATTTTGTGTGTGTGTGTGTGCAGTGTGTTGGACGTGTATTTATTTAGAAAGGTACTTAGTTTAGAAAACACAGTGAGATGCGCATTGGATATTATTCTGTTCGAAATTAGGTCTCTATATATATATATATATCATATTGTAATTAAAGATATATCTGTCTATATATATATACAGAGGCAACCTTTGTATTTTCGTAAACATTTGTATTTAGAGGATAAAATCTAAAAAATACCATCGTAGCATTTTTGTTAGTAAGAGAAATAAAGTTTCACTCGTTTAGACAGCGACTAGGATGTGCGGTCTAAAAAATATCTCCTCCGGCGGCGACCACTACCACCACACCCCGTCTATCCCAGCGCTCCTCCTCCCTTCACCATCTCCCAGATTCAAGCCGCGATTCCCAGCCATTGCTGGGTTATTAAGAATCTATGGAGGTCCCTCGCTTACGTTCTCAAGGATGTCTTCCTTGTTCTTACCCCATTTCGATTCCTGGTTATCTTGGCCTCTCTATTGGCCCTTCAAGGCACCATGTTCTGGGCTCTCTTCGTTCTCGGCCATGACTGGTATTATTTCCTTCGCTCGCACTCTCTACTACCAAATACTCTCTGCTCTGTTTTGGGCTCATACTTTTGTTTTACATCATCACCGTTATTATTATTCTGCAGCGGCCATGGAAGCTTTTCAAATAGTCGCAAGCTCAACAGTTTTGTGGGCCGTATCTTACATTCTGTGATTCTTGTTCCCTACCATGGATGGTTGGTTTGGTTCTCCATTATGAACTTTTCCTTGTTCCCTTTGTTTTCTTCGTCCTTTCCTAATCTATGATATGAGAGAATCACCATCATTATCGTAGGAGACTCAGCCACAAAACCCACCATCGAGATCCATCTGATTCACGCTACAAGCATTGTGGTTCTCCAAGCTCCCCGTAGTCATTGCCGCCGTCAAGAGCTGGAGGAAGTCCATTTCTGTTTACAACCACTCTTAAATATTAACTTAAATGTTTAATTGTTTTTGGCACATGAATAAACAATGGCAGTCACCCACATATAGTTGGAAATTAGCACCGAGATACCTAGTGATTCGGAAGGCAGTGGCAATGATGGTGAAGTATGTAGGGAGGCCTGAGATAGAGAAGAACGGAGGAGTTGTTGCTGTGGACTTGGAAGGGAGACTAAAAGCACATTACTACGATGCATACTGGTCACTCATCTGACTGGTATTAAAGATTGGGAATCACTTGTACTGTGCGGTTCACTTTACTCTCCCTTCATCATTCGTTTGGATCTGAACAAATTTGCTGTGCCATCCCCACAACCAGCCAAACATGTGTGATGGAGTTCAAGTGATGAATAATTTGGTTTGTTGTTGGATTTTTCCGGTCTGTTTGTTCAGAGCAGCTTGTTACGTGGTTCATAATTCGGTTTGGAATGTGGTAACATTTTGTTTCTAATTTTTAATATATTATAAGATTAACTTATTTAATGGTAAATAAAATATGTATGCATTTTCAGGTTTTAATGCAAAAAATACCCATATTTATTTTTTAAAAACATTTTTTAGACTATATGAACATTATGCAATCTAAATAGTGAATCTTTTTTATCGCAAGTGAGACATGCGGTTTAAAAGTCTTATTTATAGTCCGCATCTATATACGATCCAAAATATCCACTTTATAAACCAGTTTTATTTAAATCTCATCTATATACTATTTAAAAAACCTTTTTTATACTGTATAAAAAGTATTTTTTGCAACACCCTCATGCCACCCTACACATTTAGGTATTCATGTACTTGTAATATATGATTGATGTGTAATTAATTACCGTGTCTAGGTGAAGTTTGTCCAAATTACTGTATATAACGTGATTGTTTGGAAAAATTTATTTATTCCTCAAACGCACGTTTAACAGTGTTTTTCGTAAAACAAAATAATTTCCTCTACATATTTATTTTGACTTGCGTAAAAATATTTTTCTACCGCGTTCTCAAATGGACACAATGAATTGTAAGGGATCAAAGAAATGGTCTCCATTTATACATCCAGATATACACCCTATTGTTTTCCAATCTTTCTTCATTTATTGTGTATGATTAACCCACTCCTTTGAGGATCGATTTTCGAGACAAAACTAATGTGAATCTATCTCATGTGTTGTTCTATGTAAATATGGGCATGTGTACATGCATGTAGGTTCTTATATGTGTGTGTGTGTTTTGTTATAAAGCTTTTTGTTTGACCTCACATTTGCCACTCTACACACACACACACACGTAGGTAGTAGAATTGAGAGGGTGGGCATTTGGAAGGAAATAGGTAGACACATAGGGAAGCATGTCTCTCACTTTTTCTGTCAAAGTTTGTGTTTTTGTTTGTTTAAACCCTCCTCTTTCCCACACTACATAATTAGAATTTATTTAGAATAACATTTTCAAAAATTAAACACACGTTTAACAATGTTTTTCTATAAAATGAGATAATTCTCTTCATATATTTACCTCAACTTACGTAAAATTACTTCTCTACTACGTTTTTAAACGGGCGTAATTACACTAGTCCTCTACCTTTCTTTTCTTTAATAGAATATATACATTAATTACCCTCTCCCCCGAAATTTGGATTCTGTGTATTTACTTTCAATACCTGCCCAACTCCTTTTATTTATCCTTTAAATATTTTTTCGAAAAGTATAAATAATCCTTCATGAAGAAATAAACCAGTTTTTCTTTTTGGGTAGGAATTAAAAAATAGAACAAAAAAAAAAGAGGACCCTTTGGTGGCATGCAAGATTCAATCGTACGATTTTTCCTTCTTCTTTGGCATTTTCTACTATTTTAATTCGTTATTCCTTTACAAGTAATGAAAGTGAGAAGGGCAAAAAAGTTCATAATCACTTGACTTCAAAATTACAAAAGGCCTGTTTTTTAATTAATTATTGATTTTTATTTTTTAAAGGGAATAGGTAAACAGAAGGTTGATCATGCATGCATGGGAGAATTTATCAAAATTAATTTTTTTTTTGCCAATCCTTGGTGAGGCACGAAAGACAAAAGAGAAAGGAGAAGTTAGGTTGTTGATTTGATTGGCATGGAATTGAAGAATCCTAGAATGCCCACTCTATTCTACTCAAAATTATTGCTACACACACAGGACTAATCATACGTTTGGACGGCTGTATAGCTAACCCTAGCTTTTTACTTCTACACTTAATTTTCCCTTTGAATCTCTAGCAAGCAATACGTTTAACTTCTAAAAATATTCTTGGAATTCAAGCCAATACATAGTGTAAAATTTTAATAACATACCGTTAACACTAGTAGAAAAATATCCATCCCTAAATGGCTATTTTCCGTCGTTAAAATTAAGATTGTTAATATTTTCCGTCATTAAATGAAAATTTTCTGATGAAAAATAACTATGATAGATTTTTCCATCGCTAAAAGATATTTTTCTGATAGTGTAATTTAATCCTTTCACTATATTTTTTTAAAAAAATCTTTTATTGAATAGCTGCAACTCAATCTATATTTTTTGAATCAGGTATTTTTTAAATAATTATTGATATGATTGAAAAAGGGGACAAAAATTAGCCAAGTTTATTATGGTAGTATATACATCGTATCAAATTCTTTAATAATGTATTATATCTTTAAAATATTATTATTGAATTATAGATCATACATATTCAGACTGAAGAGATTGATATAATAAATACAATAACTTGACACAGGCACGATCATTTGAAAAAATAATTCCAGTGTGTTATTGTACTTTTATTTTTTCAAATGTAGGGATTAACATTTTAAATAGTTAAAATTAGGAAAATGTAATTGTAATTGAATCAAAATTAAAATGACTGACTTGAAACTGAGTGAAAAATCATATGAATCAAGTGATTAATTTTTTCTTAAATTAATATTATGTAAACTTTACATCATATATATATATATATATGTATGAGACTGATTTTTGCAATTGATGAGTGTGACAGCTCCCGTACGTAGGGGAATTTGCAAAATGATGGAAGCACATTAATGAATTTGTGGTCATATTATTTAACAACTTGGCCATTGTCCATTCCTCCATCTTATCACCTTTTTATTTTCTTCTTCGAGATCCCATTTATCAGTGCTTAAATTATTCTATTCCTCTCAATTCCACAATGGACTCATTGCTCTTAGCTTCTTTCATGTTATCAACAGAACAGGCTGTGTTACGTTGAATTGTTTCTGACCTCATTTTTTTCACTTTTCTTATCCTCTTTTTAAGGTTCATTTCTTAGGATATATATCTAATCCTCGTATTAGTATTGTCAGACTCTGGTAATAAATAATTCCCCCGAAAACGCACCTTTTACATTTTTTATGGACTTGAGCTTGGGATCTCACACTCAAGCAGCAACCGTAATTTTTTTTTTTCAATGTCATCTATCAAACATATTTTGATGCGTGCCTAGGACTTTTTTGGTTAAATAAATTAGTTTTAGGCAACAATTTGATGAACTTTTGGGTATCATATTTACAATTAATTAATCTTGTGGGTTTTAGATTAAGATCAACCTTTTTTCTGTGATAATCCCGAATTTCTTTTTTGTTTTTTTGTTTTGAACATGGGATAAATTCTCCAATTTTGCAAGCAAGCGTTGAATAGAATATATTGAAATTTCTCCCTTAAGACTAATTCCAATCTCGAATTCAGCACCCAAAATAAAAATCCCTGTCAATTGAAATCCCTTTTATCAATATCTTTTAAAATTCCCATGAGGCACACAAGTCAATTTGTTTTCTTTTTAACATGCATGTGTAGGTGAACTATTAATTAAGACCAAGCAACGTGAGTACTGGGTAAATATAGAAATTACAAGATTGACAATTGTAAACTTTCAAATACTATCTACATTTATTTTTCTTTGGAGCCCACGATATAGCATTAATTCAGTCATAAGTAGACAAAACCTGGGGGATATACTGTAGGGAGCATATTTTCTCAGAAGAAAAGGGGAAAAGCATGTGAAGGAAAGGGCAGAGATTTGTTTCTGAGATGAAAAGGAGAAATAACTCTACCTCCGGTCCCTAATTTAAGAATCAACCGACTAATTTGAATTTATTAAATAAGCTAAATAAACTATTTGATTATAACTTATAATAAATGATTTCTCTAAAAATACATATGAATCATATATCAATTTAGTGAAACTAATCAGTTTTAAAAAATAATAAATATAAATATTTTACAGTTGCTTATTTAGCTTTCTTAATTTTTTTAAAATCAGTATAGGGAGTTTTAATTTATTTAACGAACCGAATTGGTGTTATATTTTAGTTGAGCTGTTTGGTGATGAAATTATGAGAGGGGACAGATTCTGCGTTGGACAGGAGAAAAAATGAGATGGGATGGGGTCTTCAAGATTTTAGTGTGGGACTATTGATTCAGGGCATTAGGATTAAAAACAAACCTGTGGGACTAATTAATCAAATTAAATGAATGAATTCTTTCATACGCTCCTATGCTTTGTATTCTTATAAAAAAGTGTGTAGAGTTAAAAAGCTATTAAATATAATTTTAAGAAATATTTAAAACGATTTAGAGTTTTTCTTGAAAGTGATTTATGTAAGTATGATCACAAGAATATAAATAAGCAAATAACCAAAGCAAACTGTTGAATAGTCCAATATAGTATTCCCTCGATCGTATTGTTCTTATAATCATCGATCAATGTTGATTCTTTTTATAAGTAATAAGTTCAGTTTATCCACAAATTAAATAATTTTTTTCATTTTTAACCCTAATTGATTATAGGTTTATCTTTAGGTATGGAAATAGATCCGGCTAGGCTATATTTTAATTAAATAAGTTTAGGCCTGTAAAGAAAATATTGAGCATGAACTTAAACCTGATTTTGAATATAAACTTTATTTTAAATTTAGGCCTGAGCCTTTTAAAAGCCTGAAGTTTTTTTTTAGAGGCTTTCATTCTTTGAGAAGGCTTCAAAATCTCATAATTTTCCTTGCTTTTGCATTAGAAAATGAATAGCAAACTAATGAAATCACACCTATAAACTAAGGCTAGATAATGTCGGACTGGAAGTATGCACCCGTGTGAGTGATAAGAACGAGATATTGCAATCACAATTCACAAAATGAACTGTACAGCAACTCAGTAAGCAATTCAAAACCCAATGAGATTTTTTAGAGAAGGAGGAACACGATAAGGAAAGGATTCAATCACGTTGCGGTGTGATTTGGATAAAAAACAAAAAGTGGCGGCTATGCGAATGCAAGAAATTGGATAAAAAAAACCTAAACCTAAAATTGTGATTAATTATAACTAAAAATTAGAATAAAAATACAAAAATATTATTTACGTAATATAAAAATAATTATATTTATTTTATGGATAAACAGACCGGTATGAATGCTTATAGTTTAGGCTTTAAAAAAAGGTCCGACTTATTTATATAATTAGGCTTTTAAATAAACTTTAGTTTGACATTTTTTAATAAACATGTCAGGCTTGACCATATCTTAAATAGGTCAGACCGTAGGTCACCTGATAGAGACTTAGTTTATTTCCATCCCTATTTGTCTCACATATTTTTTCATCCACTCTCACTCATCCTCCTCTTCTTGAATAAGGCTATAACCTCGAATGGAAGTAAATTGCTGTCCTAATAAAGCGAATGGAAGAATTAATGCATCTCCTTCACATGTGGTACTGAGCTCAATAACTTGTCCGTGATTCTAGCCATTGAATAATTCAACATCATATTGGCAAAAAAAAAAAAAAGAATAGTTCAACGTCATATTCATACTATTTTTTTTTTCATACAATTTCCATATTACTAATGTAACTGAGGTTAATTGCAACTGAGATAATAAACCAAATGATGAATGCCACCCACCCATCCTACCCACATCCGCCGTCCTTTCCCATAAGGAGAAAACTACACTTGCTTCTTCATAGTTTGAATATATATATATATATAAACACTGCCCTTAATTATTTGTTTTGTTTGGAGAATCTCCTAATCATTTCATACCAACTTGGAAGAGATTCTTTAATCACAAAGAGTTCGATTAATCATGTGCTACCGGCTCCATATAATTTTTAATTGCATTCATTTGAGATGTATGTATTAATTATTATATATGAAACCATGGCAGCCCCACAATATAATAGAACATTGAGAGTGTTTTATTAGTTCTTGAAAACATTAGCTGCTTTGAATAAATTGCATTTTTGTGCGTATTTAATCAATTTTAATTAACTTTTTAAATGTCATATTTCATTATTTTCAATTTATGTTTTGAACCGAATAAGTACATATTAATTATATGCAGAAGGCATGTGCATTTTTTAGAAGCGCAGATGCGCTCATACATACATCAGTCTAGTGAGATTGTAAGTTCAAATTTCGTACAAAAAAAATGGATATGTTTAACAAAACTTTTACACTCGTTGTTGAAAACATATTCAAATACGAGCACTACTAGCACGTGTGTAAGTGAGGAGAGAGGTACAATACTGGGAGGGGTCCAGCCAAGACTGGAATACCTTTGAACAGTGAGGGCGTCCAATCCCCAGTCGACAACGTAACACGAATCCACTGTGATTTTCCAGACCCTTTTCCCTCTCGCGCTCTCTCTTCTCCTCCTTTTCCATCCTCTCCCATCATCCTCATTTCATCCCTTCTCTTGTTCTCCAGCGCAAAACACAACTCCTTCAATTCATTCCTCTACGACCAGGACCATCCATTCCCTCCTCTTCACTCGCATCACACTTATTAAACCTGAACCTGGATTCTCACACTCGCCTCCCAACCCCCTTCTCTCTCTATATATATATAACCCCCTTCTCTCTATATATATTTACATACACACGCACACACAAACACACACAAAAGAATCCCTGAAGCCTCTCTAATTAAACCCAGAACCAGAAAAGGTAGAGGAGAGATGGGGCGGGGGCGAGTGGAGCTGAAGAGGATAGAGAACAAGATCAACAGGCAGGTTACCTTCAGCAAGAGAAGGTCCGGCCTCGTCAAGAAGGCCAAAGAGATCTCTGTCCTCTGCGATGCCGAGGTCGCCCTCATCGTCTTCTCCACCAAAGGCAAACTCTTCCACTACTCCAGCGACCCCTGGTATCCCTCTCTCTCTCTCTGCCCACCATTACTAATGTATCTCTTCTGTTTTCCCTTTCTCTATCGCCTGGACTCATATGCCTCATCAACACGCACGCACTACTCTTTCTCATCACTGATTATACATTGCACCACTTCATTTCCCTCTCTCATTTGCATTATCGCTTAATTCAATCTTCAATTCAGAGGGTGTACGGAGCAATTTTGACTCGGTGAATCATGTATATGCAGAAACAGAAATAGCGCTTCTTACTTGCCCCCATGTCTGTGTGTACATATGTGTATTACTACGTGACTTTGTTTTCTCGTCTCATCATGGCCATACACCAATCTCAGAAAACACCACAACTGTGACGATTACTTGTAAAAAGCTTTCGTTGTTAAATTTTCAATCAATTTCTTTATAAGAGCATTGTCAAACTCAAGCACCAGTTCCTCATCAGAATAATTGCTAGGCTGTATCAGATTTTGCTTTGGACGGTTGCAGTACTTCATTTTTCAATTATCTTACTAATAAAAAATTTATTCTGTATAAAATTGAAAAAGATTCGATTGTTGAAGATCTTTAATTGATCTCTCTGTCAAAAAAATGCAAGAAAAAATCCAATCTCCCGGACACTACATCTTAGTATATTCATGAAAATATTCAACTTGTTGTGCATTCCCCCTCCAAAAACCGCTCAGTTACACCAAAATCAACCATTAATTGGCAACCGATTTGGTTTAATTTAGTTCCATCATTGCATTCGATCTTGTTTTCTCGATTTATGTTCCATTTTTGTAATTTACAGTTAATTAAGGCTTAAATTTCATAAAAAAATTACATTTACTCTTAATATATATATTTAATCAATACCTTAATTCTCCATAACTAGATAAAAAGCGCATGTTTAATATGTGAATGAAACAGCGAATTATGAATAGATATACAGTGCAGTAGTTTCATGTTCCTTGCATAAATTGGAAATAATATTGATAACCCTTCTATATTCGACGACGTTCATGTTCTCTGATGTCCATTTAATTTACTGCATACATAAAGAAATGGAAGTGTAATATAACAACTAGGTTCATGATAAATATATACCTGGAAAGTTAATGGGTATAATTAGAGATGAATTAAACCTAATATAAATTTGTGAGTGTGTATCTTTGTTATTTTTTCCTTCAACCAAATAGCTAAATGATTATAGAAAATTTATTTTGTTTAGATGCAGTCTAGCAGATTGGGTATTGAAATTGAATTCTTGAGAATTTCAATTTCTTACCGGATTGCCTACAACATAGTAATATTTCCAATCCTTAGTTTAAGAATCGCTTGATTTTTTAGATGAAGAAAGTTTAATAAATTACTTCATAGTGTTTATTTATACGTATCGTTAGATTATCAGAAAAAGTACTATAAGATATGATGCATTATTTTCAAATATATTTTGTTTTTGAGAACTTAGACTTTTCATGTACATATACAAAAACGATGGATACTGTATGAATATGATATAAATTGTCCATTTACTGTTTGGCTTGGGTTGTGAACAGTATGGAAAGAATTTTGGAGCGGTGCGAGAGGTATTCTTACGCAGAGAAGCAGCTTGCCTCAAATGACACGGAATCTAATGTACGTACAACTCTACTTCTTCTATACGTATCTCGTGATTAATTACATTCTTATTTCTTAAATTGAGTTTTCAAACTCACCATGTATTAATGCATCATTTACCATATCATGCTTCCATTTGTACATAACACACCTGATTTTCTATAAGAGATTACTTACTTGGAGTTGCCGCACGAAGATGCATGTTTCCACAGTTAGAGAGTTATGATAAGTACATAATCTAAATTTATTAAAGACAAGTTTACTTTGAGCTGAGACCAATTTTATGTAAAGCCATTAAAGTTAGAATACAAAGCTTTCTATTACCAGCTCAGTTGATTATACATCATTCTATCAGATAAGCTAATAAAAAGGTATGAAATGTTTACATTATAGATCCTTCGTAATTATACCCTGTGTTAGTTCTTTTGATTCAAACAAAAAACCAACGAGGTGTATTTTCTTATTATCATCTCCAGTGTCAGGAAAACTGGACTTTACAGCACGCCAAGTTGAAGGCAAGGATAGAGGTGCTACAAAGAAATCAAAGGTATGTGCTTGTGTACGCGTGTTCATAATATATACTGATCATTAAGGAGTGTATGTATGTGTGCATGAGAACTGTGTTTACATATACATATCGTTAGTGTTTTTGAGTGTGACTGATGTAACATTTGTGCGTGTGTATGCGCACAGGCATTTTATGGGAGAAGATCTGGAGGGACTGAGTCTGAAAGAGCTTCAGAATTTGGAGCATCAGCTGGAGTCAGCTCTGAAACACATAAGATCACGAACGGTAATTAAATTAAGAAAATAATTGGCCAACAACTGCGTACTGTTGCTCTACAACTCTGTCAAAGTCACTCATGCAATTAAGTTTTCACTTGTCGCAGAATCGGCTCATGAACGAATCTATTTCGGAGCTTCAGAAAAAGGTCAGTGTGATGATCTCTTTCCCATCGTTTCCTGTATATATATACTCATGGCAAACGTGTAATGATATATATATATATATGAATCTGTTATATTTTGTTTCATGATAGGATAAGTCACTGCAGGAACAAAACAACATACTGGCCAAGAAGGTAAGCATCCTGTTTTGTTTTACAGTTAATGCCATAGTGTGTGTGTGTGTGTGTGTGTGTATTTGTTGTTTTCTGAGACGATATATATATAAATATATATATAGATAAAGGAAATAGAGAAGGCAGTGGTGGAGCAGCAGCAGCAGAATAATCAAGGGTTGGATGATTCCTCTGTTCTGTTAACGCAACACCCATTGCTGCCTTTGAATATGATTGGCGGGTGAGTACTAAAACATAAGGAGATGACTTCCATTAATATGCATGTTTAATTAATTAGCTGCCCTTTCTTACTGCAAACCCTAGTTTTATTGCGACTGGTCGACAATATAGATTGTTCATGTTTGGGAATCCGTTAGAAAAGTGATTTTACAGAAGTCAAAGTAAATATATGATATGAATTTTATCTCGACTTGTGTGCAACGTTGATTCAATGTGAAATCCAAACAAGCACAATATTATTTCTTTTTTCAAGGCATAAGGTGACTACAATAATGTCTGATTATATATAGATTGTATTTTCAATTCCTTAATATTAATATTTCTGTTAGTCTCATTAAAGAAAAATATAATACCGACCCAACAAATATAAACGGTTACTCTGCAATGAAATACTTTTAGGGTATATTTAAAATATAATATTTTAATATCTTTAAAAATAAGTTGATGTAAAAACATAAAATGCATCTTTACTATATTTTATTTTAAATATCTTTCAATTTACAAACGTTAAAGATTAATATATCAACATTTAATTACATGACTAAAGTATATATTTAATCTTTTTAAATTTACATCAAATTTCAGTTTAGTCCCTTGAGTTAAAAAAATGCACTTTTAATTTTTTAATGTTAACACCATTAGTTGTATTGAACAGAAAATACCAATTCAATCACTATTATGTATTTAAATAATGTTAAAATATATTTAAATATTTATTATTTAATATATTTATGTTTATATTTTAAATTTAACTATATTTTATCTGCATTTAATAGTAGAATCGTCATTTTATGTTAAATAAGACTTAACGTTAAGAATAAAGAATTAAAAGTGTATTTTTTAAACTTAAGGAATCAAACTTAAATTTAACATAAACTTAAAAGGTAAAATACATACTTGAACCTAATTAAATTCACTGAGCAGTCACTATTTTTCATTAATGAAACTAAGGGGGTTAACATTAAAAGAATGAAAATAAAGCACTTTTTCCAAACTTAAACTTGATACTCTTTTGGTCCATAATATAGGATCTCATTAGAAAATTTGTTGTGATCCTAAATATAAGGCATATCTCTCATGAAAATAAAGTTAGAGGACCAATTTATATGTTGTATCCAAAGCCATAAAATTCAACTTTAAAGGTTTAAGGTGTTTACTTGTGAATCATTCAAATAATTAATAAACAAGAATTCTTTTAATAAGAAATCATAGTTATAATTCCTGCTTTCATTTTTTTTTTGTTTTAAAAAACAAAGTCCGTGGGTGATTAGTTGAAGAAGATAATTAATTAAATGTGATGATGATGCATATGAATGAAAATAATATTGCAGAGGATCAAGAGGTGATGAGGGTATAGATTATGGAGGAAGTCTGAATGATGAGCATCGACCCAATAACGCACTGCTTCCTGCTTGGATGCTTCGCCCTCTCCATGATTGATTACAAGAACCCCTCACACTCCTCCTCCTCCTCCTGTAATTAATTAATTAATCAATAATTATATATCATCTCTACATCTCCATCAATCATGCCTGCCTTCCAATTATTATTAGTATCATTGCCATAATTATATATAAAGATTACTTTCCCTATAACTCTACCACCGCATGGGATGTAATCTTTATGCATTACACTGAGATACTACATCTTACCAATTATATATGACTCTCCATCTATTATCCAAGTTAAAGGGCCTGCTTTGATTACATGTTGAAATTATTTTGTCCACGATATATGATGTAAGTATGCGAAGTAAATTTTACCTCGCTTTATGTGAATGTGATTTTGTAGTGCCATGCAAACAAGCTCAAGAATGTTCTTCTTGTAATCTTTGTTGGTAACCACGGACAATATACAGAACAGTGAGGCTAGCATCTAATGAAAGAAATGGTTATTATTAGATGAATGATAGTCTCATACATGTTAAGTGATTACTTAGAAGATTAATGACAACTTTATTATAAATATATGGTGTGTCCATCCAAAATGGTTCAATCTATGTTGGTGTAGTGCAGGTCACTAGTCTTAACATGTGATTAATGCCACAGAGAGAGAGAGAGAGAGAGAGAGAGAGGGTAGATCGAGTTATTTTGATGGCAGGGAACAAAACTCAGGCAAAAGGATCATGTCACAATTTATCATAGGATCATAAGCTCTCATCCCATGGCCACCTTCGATGTGACTTTGTTTTTGGGAATCTTAAGAAACAATGTGATCATAAAAGTCTCAATAACAAAGACATGTTTTCTCCGTAGAAACTTATCGTTGTATGTTATCCGTTTGTTGTGAAATTTTTTGGTGATTATATTCAATCCCTAAAATTTACAGTGATTTTTTTCTGTGTTTTTCCATTGTCCTTTTGAATTCATCTCATTCCATGCTTCATGCACTTGCGTCATTCTCTTTAACATCCAACCTCCATGATTTAAATTTTATTTCCCACTGTATCTTAATATTTTTACTGTACAAGAATACAAAATTCCTTAACTGCGAATTCAAATGGTTAGAGAAATTATAGGATGAAGCTGATGTCACTTCCCGTTTTGACCCATGGGCTCAATTCCCTCTTTTGCTGGAGATTTCGAGTGTTGGGCCGAGTGTGGCTTTAATAGACCCGTATCTGTTCATCATTAAGTTTTGCTGGCCTTTAAGTTCATGGGGGATGTATTTGTTTTATTTTTTGTTATTCACAATAAAAAATAACACAGAAAAATGCCTAAAAAATAACAGCATAAAATGACAGGCTATATGTTTATATAAATAAATCTACACATATGAATTAAAATATATGTCATTTTTTAAAAATAGAATCATTACTTTAACAACAGATGAATGTAAATTAGATAGGATGGATCAAGTATTAAACCAAATCAACTTAATTTAAATTTAAAAAAAAAATTTAATGATGCTGTTGTATGTATCTCTGAATAATGAAAATGGATGTTACTATTTATTATTATGCCAAGACATCATTACAAATTACCTCTTAAACTAGTTAACTGATATTTATTAATATTTGTAAATTGGTTACTTAGGTCACACACAGATATATATATATATATAATCTTCAACAGTGAATTGATATAGTTGCGCAACACATTCCACCGTGCGACACGTATGTGACCCTCCCCATTTGACTTTCATTCCATCAGTATAGGCACGGACATCATCATCATCATCATGACTCATCGATTATGACCCATTTCTGGACAAATAATATAATGTTGCAGTCTTAGTACGTGTGGACTCGTTAACGGAATTTCTGCCGTCTTTCTTCCAAAAATTCTTGGTGGCTCGCACGTCCAACCACAGCCCCACAACCAAGATATACTCTTAATACAAACACGCCAACCAATTAATTCATTGTGTTGAAACACATTCAGCCATTCACGCCCTCAAAGTCAAGGATTCCATTTCCATTTATACACTGCAGCCCCCTCTCTTTCTGCAATTCAACAGCTCTGTAAGTGAGCATTAATACTAACAATCTCGATCTCAGAATGGGCAGAAGGCGATTCAGGCTGAAGCTGAGCTGTGTCAGTATTGCACGAGTGCTGTCTGCTTCAACATCGTTCGCATCCAAATCCTCCTCCGCTTCCATCAAATATGGGGACATGACTGAATTCCCAAGCATGACCGTGCGAGATGATATCTCTTGCGATCATGAAGATGGGAATAGGATAATGGTGGTCGTGAATTCTGGCTTTGAAGCTGCATGTGCTCTGGATTGGGCTCTCTCTCACGCCGTCCAGCCTCATGACACTGTTCTTCTTCTTCACCTGCTCAAGCCCTCCTCACAAGGTCAACATCTCTGCTCTTCCACTCCATTCAAGCCTCCATCAAGCAGTACCGATCCTTATTACTGTTGTTGTGAATGCAGGTACAGAAACAGAGTACGGGGAGAGGCTGAGGCTGAAGAGCCATCAACTTTTAGTTGATATGAAAAATAAGTGCCAAATGAAGAGACCAGGGGTATGGGTATGTATGAATTAAAGAACCCTGAACATGCCTTGGTTTAGAGTTAGATAATTGACATAATGCAAGGTTGGTGTTTCAGGTGCAAGTGAGAGTGGTGAAGGCGGAGGGAGAGGAACAGGGGAAAGCGATAGTGGAGGAGGCAAACAAACAAAGAGTGTCACTGCTGGTGATGGGGCAGAGGAAGAGATCGCTCTGGTGCGGCTTAGCGAGGAGGATGTGGTTGTGGGGAAGCAAGAGATCGTCGACATCAGCTTCAAGTGCAGTTGCCGATTACTGCATTCAGAATGCTTCCTGCATGACCATCGCTGTTAGGAGGAAGAACAGGAAGCTTGGAGGCTACTTGATCACTACTAAGCGTCATAAAAACTTTTGGCTCTTGGCTTGAAAGGAAAAAATACAAAAGGAATTCAAATGTTCATCTTCCGGTTTCTCCATTTTGCAATAAACAGTAGCTCGTATTCTTGTATTATTTTCGAGGCCATGCCACTATGAATGTTCTATTATGCATGTGCTGTGTCTATGGAGGTTCCCCCACCATAGAACCACTGTGTATGATTGTGTGGCCAACTCTCCTATGTCATCATAAATTCTACTCCTACTTAACTGATTGATTTAGCTAAATGAATCTGTTAATCAAAACATGATGAACTTCGTTAATCACAAGTGATTATTCACAAGAAACAATTTTATCAGAAGATTAATTGATCTAAACTTTTATGAACATATTGGGGAATACTTATAACAAGTTTGTTTGGATAGTCTGTTTGAACATCTAAAAGACATTCTTGCACTCACCAAAACAAAATTCCTCTCACATATTTATTTCGGAATCCGTGCTTATTCTCCCAACGGACTTACCAAATAAGCCCAACTTTTTTTAGAGAGATACTCATTATTATCTCATTTCATATTAATGAAGACTTTTACATCCTCTCGTAAGAATCACAATTGTAAGATGCTATATTTATAGTCTTTTGATTTTATTTAACATAACTAATGAATATTACATATTATATCTCTGACAAAATTAATTGACTATTACAAATGTGATATGATATATTTAAAATATCTATTTGTATAACATTATATTATATATTGCAAGTAAGATAAATTAGTTTGATCGGGGAAGTAATAAATATAGGAGATGAAACATATTGTGATATTATATTTTTAACCAAATTCAACTTTTAACTAACTCTCAGTGTCGGTATAGGAGTAAATCATGCTTGAGTCGCCAATCACCAACTCTTCATATGATTAAAAACTTGTTTGAAAATTACTTTTTCAACGTAATTTACGATCTACAAGATAAGTATATACAAAAATTCTATCTCGATTTGTAAAAATATACTTTTCTAATGCTCACATAAACAGGCTATAGTATATCCACATACTCTTCATATGTTGTGCCTCTTTGCTTGAATTGGATTATTGGCCATCCAAACAGGTGATAGATCTATCGGTTATTATTTTTGAGTCAATCAATATAATTAACCATTAAGTTAAATTAGAAGTTTTGCCAAAAACCAAGCAGCTCCTCAAATTTTTTTTTCTTTTTCAAATATCTGCATAGGCTAGACTCTAGAGGATACTTGACTTGTCGTATAACCATAATCCAGACTTACACCATTCTCCATCCTACCCTTGCAAAATTCTATCCAAACTACTCTTATCAATGAGCACGTAGTCATAAAATTTCTCTTTTCCTTTCCCCCCTTCCGATGGGAATAAAATAATTTTCTACAGGAAAAATCTTCAAAAAAAAAATACCTCTAGAATTTGGAAATTCCAAAAAAAAAAAACATATGAATAAGTTAAATGATAAATGTGGGAGAATTTAGGAATATGATATTTCAAAATTTAAGGAAAAAGACCAAATAGACCTTCAGTAATATAATACTATTTATAAAAGTTGTCACTGGGTTTAAAAAACAATCAATTTATTAAACAATGTTATCAACCAATCCAAAATAAGGATACTACACCTTAGTAAAGATGCTGTCAAAATTATTATAGAAGATGTCACTTCATTTAAAAAAGTGATCTATATTTTAAATAATGTTGTCAACCAACTCAAAATGATGACATCATCACCTAAATAAAGATGTTAAAATTATTGCAGAAGTTATTATAGAGTTTAAAAAAGTGACCATTATGTTAAATAATGTTGTCAACTAACTCAGAATGAGATAAGGGCATCCTTATCCAAGTGAAGATGTTGTTAAAATCATTATAGAACTTGCAACCGAGCTTTAAATTGTCAGTCAGTTTGGTCATTTCAAGGGCAATTTGGTTATTTCAACACAAATTTGAAATCTCAAACTCCTACCTTCTTCCTTGTATGTCTTCATGTTTATATCATTGCAAAGGACCTAATTTGATATCTTAGAGTACTTGTTTAGGAAACTCCCAAAAATATTTAAAGAAACACTTTCACATGAATCATAATAAAATTTCTTTTAAATACCTACTTAAAATTTCGTAAAATTACTTAAAATAAATTAATTTAAACACTCGTTAATATATGTTCACATTCATTTTCCATACCAAAATTTAACAACCACATCGATGGAATGCGCATTTGACAAATGTAAATACAAATTTTCAGTATGTTTTTAAAACTCATCCTTGTTACCCTTTCATTCAAATTGATGTATAGAACATGTTTAAATTTATTTTTTTGGTGAATGTATAATTCTAACAATTAAGTTTTATCCGACGAGCGTCTGACACTATAAAATTTAGAAAAATGCAAAAATATACATAACATTATAAAATTGGTGCACATTTAATCAAACTAACGAATTTCTTAAAATGCTCGTTAACTCCTTTGACTTTCCCTAACTTTCAATTCCCGCATTCCCTGACAAATTTCTCGAAATGGTCGGGTCTCGATTCCCGCCTTACCTGACTTTCCCTCCGATGCTGAGCCTCCCATATTATGATAGCCTCGCCATCAACTTCAGTCTTCCCTTCTGTTGACCTTTTTTCTTGTGGGTGGACATCCCATTTCTTGTGCTGTTAGATTGCTTAATGAAGAAAGTAGATGACTTGTTCGACCCGACAATGGTGGAAGAGTCAGTTGAGTTCTTCAACCCACACCGTTTTGAGAAAAGCCATTTGCATGCTGAAGTAAAAACGATATTTCAAGAGATACCCGCTTTGTAACCTACACTCCTTGGCTTCTCAGAGAACGGTGAGCTCATTGGCCTTCTTGAAGAGACTGTTTCATCTTCTGGAGTAAGTAATGTCTAAGAAGCCTTCTTGAACTCGTCAAACTCGTCTGAGAAGCCAAGATTATAGGGATCACAGTCAACCCTTATTAACAACAAAGGCTCACTGTCGAACTTGTCAACCCTTACCGTTAAACTCGTCTTTTGGAGTAAGTAATGTTCGACCCTAATCAGAACTAGCAACAAAGGCTCCAATTGCATCAAAGAAGTAGGTATTACCGGTAGGAGCAGAGGGGCCATTGTCAGATGATGCAGCTCCAAGCAAAGCTCCTTCCGAAACTGGAGGAGGGAGACGGGAGGTGTGTGTGAGAGGGAGACGGGAGGTGTGTAGTCGTTCTGGTCCATGCTCCTTCCAAACTCGAAACTTGCCTTACTCCATGTGCCTCGCCATCTTCATTTTGGTTGCGTGGAAGAGGGAGACGGGAGAGGAGAGAGAGGGTCACACATGGAGGAGGGGTTCACAGTTGGATCAGGTGGGGCCTACAAGTATAACTGCATTGCTATCTTGGCACGTGTACATGGTCAAGGGGCGTTTTGATAAATCTGTTTGTTTTGTTAAATCTACACCATTTTATAATATTACCTATATTTTTGCACATTCCAAAATTTTATGATAATAGAAGTTCCTCTTTAATAACTTAATTGTTAAAATTGAACATTTATCTTGTTTTTTAATAAAAAATAGTGACGTGCATACTTTTTTTTATCTATAATTTTATTCTTTTGGTGTCATCTCCCCCGTCCCCGGGCCCCAGCAGTGAACTTTCGAGAACGTTCGTTAGTCTGTTTTCATTTTTCATTGTTTGTTTCTTAAATGGCTTTATTCTCTACTCGATTTTTGATAGGCATACAAACCTTTGGAGAGCCTTCCCTAAAAAGTTAGCTGTTGAGGTAGGAGAGTCAAGAGCTTATATACCCCATCAAGCAGTCCATACTACTCGATGTGGGACTTTGCCCATACAAAGTTCCTATCAATGCACCCTCCCCGGAGAGCCGACGTCTCGTCGGCTGCACTCCACGGCACTTCACTCGGCTTCCTGCCGGTCAGAACCCTCCGTGGGTAGCCCTCTCACCAACGTCGACAACCGGCTCTGATACCAATGATAGGCACACAAACCCTTGGAGAGCCTTCCCCCAAAAGCTAGCTGTTGAGGTAGGAGAGCCAAGAGTTTATATACCCCATCAAACAGCCCATACTAGTGGACTTTGCCCATACAAAGTTACTGTCAATTTTTTTTTGCCGAATGTTCTCCACTCGATTTACTGTCACTAAATGAGCAGATCAGCATTTCCATTGCTATTTTCCTAAACAAACCCAACTGTTTCTGATTCTTGTTTTTTCAATTCTGAGTCCAAAGAAAATGCATGAACTGGATCATTACTGGGTCTGCACCACGAAGGCGAACGTGGGCGTAGAGTGAATATTGCCGTCCAAAAAGCATTTTCTCCTTCTTTGGCTTGTAAAACCAATCCAACCCATACTATGGATCTTTCTGAATCCTCGATTCGGTGGTGAATTGTGGAAGCAATCGGTGCAAAATGCGACATCGGCGCCCATTTCGACGAAGGTTTTCTTATTGGATCTGGTTACTTCTTGGCTTCTCATGTGTAGCAGGCTTTGTTTTGTTTGTTATACAGCACAACCACTATGAAGATCGGGTCGAGCTTTCCTTTCTGGTAAGAAAAACAGAGAGGAGCCGTGTGTTTCTTGGTTTTCTCTGAATACGTGTTTCTTTTATTGGGCGCCCTATTTAGTTAATAGACATAGCATTTTTAAATATTAGAGCCATAGTCTGTTCGAATCGGTTTCGTAGTTTTTGATTGACATTGAAAATGAGTTGTTATTAGTTTTTCAGCGTTCCTCTTCACATTCCTTAGTCTTTAAATCGTATTCACTCATACGCGTACTTCGATGAATGGAGTTTTGATTTATTTAATTGATGAATTGATTAACTAATTGAATGGAGTTTTGTATTATTTAATTGATGAATGTCATATGACCTCAAGGCTAATGCTGAAGCAATAGTCCAGTACTTTGAGTGGCGACTTAGTTATTTTTTAGCCATAAGACGTTAGTTATTTTTTAGCCATAAGACATCTTGATATGAAAAAAAGGAATAGGACCTGTATTTCAATAATTACTTTTTTTCCTTCCCATTTGGTGGGTGAATCCTTGTTTTATGGACATCATGGTGTGTTTTGCTTTGTACTTTCTTTGAACTGCTGCCATTGACTTTTATGCCTTTCTAATTATACAACCTTTTGCATAATTGCAACTGATATTCCTCTTAAACTATGAACTTACTCTGTGAATATGCATAGTTATTCTTCTTGTCACTGTATGACATGTGAAAAAGAAAATTAAAAGAAAAGCAGAAAACCCCCTGGATTGTTTTTCATTATAGTTTGAACATTTTCCCCGTTCATACATTATTAGAAATTTTGGAGCAAAATAAGCTTGTTATTAGCCAGCTTATTAATTGCTCAATTTTCTCTGTCATTGTGTGTAAGGCTGGTTCAACTTGCTATTCTCTGGCACTTGTCCATGTAATTTGTACCAAAAGAGAAGAAAAGGAAAGCTACTCCTTTATGAATCAAAGGTAGTGCATAAGGATAGGAAATAGCTTTATAGTTGGGGGTCTTTATAAGGAAAGAGGTTGAACTAATATTTTTGGTAGAATTCATTTATTCACTACGACTACCATGAGAAACAGGCCCCACGTATCAACATTGGCAGCTGTTAAACCTGCATGACTCCTAAGACACCAAGCCAACACAAATTTTATGCCATTAGGCCATTAATATTCCCAAGTAGAATCGTGAAATCTTTCATCATGCCAACAGAACTTATTGTCTGTTTCAAAAGCAATAACTTTTCAATCTATTATTGATTTAATTGTGTCCTGTTAGTGAAATTTATTGTGTATACCTATTCATTTGTTATTTTCAATAAATCTAGTTAGATTAAGGTGATATATGTTTCAACATTGTGTTGCAGCTATGAAGTTATCGTGCTTGTTATTTTTATTGTTGCAAGCGCGATATTATTTCTGCTGTTGTTAACTTCTTTCGAATCATTAACAATCTATGGAATGGATAACGGGAGGAAGAATTTGGTCGATGGTGATGTCATTTGAGATAGATGTGGAAAGTCGCCTAAATAGATTTTGAATGAAAACTTTTAAATGGAGTATGAGGACCTTAGACATTTGGTGCTTTATATTCCATTATAACTTATGTAACTGTAGCTGTTGATGCTTCTGTCCATACATAGACGTGACAGTCGTATTTTGTAATCCAAATGATTGAATGACTATGAGTCCTAATTGTATTATATGGCTCATTTTTTTTAATTGCTTTCTATTTACCAATTCTGGGCTGTGGGCACTAAGCAAGTGTCTTTCCTTAGCAATTTCAGGAGAGAGATGAAATAACGGAACCTGCTGAGAGTTTGAATTTTCCAGAAGAAATATCAAGTGTAACCTCATTTTCACGGCAATTAGCAGAACAAATGATTTTGGCCAAGGCTTATGTGATAATTGCCAAAGAGCACAATAACCTTCACCTAGCCTGGGAGCTTAGTTTAATGATCAGAAGTTGTCAGCTTTTGCTTTCTAAAGCTGCCATGATTGGAAAGCCCATTACATTTGAGGAAGCAGAGCCAATTATAAAAAGCCTATCTTCTCTCATTTTTAAGGCGCACGATATCCATTATGATGTTGCAACCACTATAATGACAATGAAATCACGTATTCAATTTCTTGAAGACCGAGCACATACAGCAATAGTCAATGGCAACCTTTTTAGTCAAGTAGTAGCTGAAGGACTACCCAAGACCCTTCATTGCCTACACATTAAACTTACAACAGATTGGGTCAAAATGCCATCCTTGCATGAACTTGCAGATGAGAAGAGAAACTCCCCACTTCTAACGGACAACAATCTATATCATTTCTGCATATTTTCAGATAATGTGCTTGCCACTTCTGTAGTTGTGAACTCCACGATCTCAAATGCTGAGCATCCAAAACAGTTGGTCTTTCACATTGTTACTAATGGAGTCAATTATGGAGCAATGCAAGCATGGTTGCTCATTAATGACTTTAAAGGGGCCACCATAGAAGTGCAGAATTTTGAGAATTTCCATTGGTTGAATGAATCTTATTCTCCAGTTGTCAAGCAACTTCTCAACGCTGATTCACAAGCCTTTTATTTTGGGGT
>JANTPZ010144154.1:0-11693 GCA_025593235.1 Vachellia pachyceras | reverse complement strand
AACTTTCCCAGAGCTGCATTTCTTCTACATTTGCGGAATTCCTGAAATGAAATAGCAAATATGGGCAGTATCATTTGCTCATGATGCAATTTAGGCACAATAAATCATTATTCATGGCATATGACCCCAAAATTACACTAATCCAAGTCAACAACTCCTAATACCAATTTAAGCATAAAAGGGTCATGTATGGACTAAATTTGATTCTAAAACTCTGGAAATTCCAACAGAAAACTAATACTAACATGGCTACATCACCAAGCTGGGAAATCAACCTAAAATTGCAGACAACTACCATGATAGAGAAATGGAAGTGGTTTGAGGTACATATCTTTTTTGCAATTAAAATCTGCATAGCTTGCCAACAAGTTGTTGGCTTAGATGGTAGGCAGTTTCAACCCTAAATGGAGGAGAACATAAGTTTGAATCCTGAGAAACACATTTGCTGTAAGAGCTTTAACCGGTCCAAACCTGACAAAGATTTTTTTAAAACGTTGTACGAACACACACACGCATATACATATATATAATATCAATTGATTGGTGATGTAGTTCGTTAAAAGATTAGTACCTTTTGAATTGTGGGAGAAATACAACAATGAGCAGAAACTAGCAGAAGAAATCTTTAGAGATAGTTATGAGGAACAAATGAAAAGTGACAGAGAGTGGTTGAATCAGACCTCACAAGCAGGTCCCATGTTGTCAACCCTAGTTGCATCCATAGCCTTTTCCAATTTGGCAGGAAATTTTTGATGAAAACAACTGTTCAACACTTGTGGCCCTTTCCTTGTCCCTCATTTCCACCATCTCCTTTCTGGGCATACGTGCTTTTTACTCTCATTCTTTTCACTTTTAGAGATATGTTCCTTTCATGCTTCACATTGTTGTTTTTGCCATGTTTAGCTCCATTGTGTCTTTGTGGATCTCCCTCTTGCTCCATGGAAAATCTTTAACACCTTACATAATTCTTGGCTTGCCAATTGCCTTCCTTGCCATTATCTCATTGCCTATATTCATTAGTCATACATTGATTTCTGTGTTTACCAACGTTCCAGCCCCTAGTTGCAAGACCACAGTGCAATCCGGTACCAATTGAAGACCCCAGAAAAGGGAAACTGAACAGAAATTGAGTGTGCATGCATAATGCCATCATGACTTTCATTTAAAAACCTCGTGTATGATTTGATGGTTTTGTTTCTCTTTTGTTTGAAATAATATGCATGTAATAAGTACACTAATTCATTATCATAGTGCTGTACTTGGAGGTTCGTGATAATTATTTCTTGTGCCTGACTTATGTAAACTTATTTTCTTCCTACTTATGGCTCAGTCAGAATGTAATATCCCAAATTTCTTATATAGAAATAAAGGCAAAACTGATGAATTAAGAAATGATTTGAGTCCCGTAAATAAGAAAAATAGGAAGGAAAATGCCTATAGACAAGAAAGGAAATCGACTAAATCCCTAGTTTTGAAAATTCTAAATAAAAATAACCAAAGGTCAAAATGGTCATTTGGCCTAATAACAAGGGTAAAATGATCATTTTGAATAATAAGGCATAGGGCATAAAATGTCATCAAATAATAAGGACATTTTGGTAATTTGGTCAAAAGTCAACAAAAAGTCAAAGTCAATTCAAAAGTCAAAGTTGACCAAAAAGTTAAAGTTGACAAAAAATATCAAAGTCAACCAAGGCTAAGGTTTGAATTAAGAAAAATTAGAAAAAGTGATGGCATTTTGGAAATTATGGCAAAAGTAGAAGAGGCAGTGGCATTTTGGTAATTATTAGGAAAGTAAGATAAGTAATGGCATTTTCGTAATTAAGGGATTTCGGAGCTAAGGACGACTGAGAACTAATTATTTGAGGTAGCAGGAGTTCTCAAATTTCGGAGACCCGAACTGAAAAGTTTAGTTGGGTCATAAAGTAATTTATAAAAATATTACCCAGTATCCGGTGCTGGCAGTTTCAAAGTACGGAGAACAACAGTGCCCGAAATCCCCGAAAAAGTATTTTCTTAGAAAATTAATTCAGGAAGATCCTGGAAGAATTTTGAGAAATGGAAAAGAGATGGAGAATCAGGGAAAAATATAGAATTTTTCCATGTCTTTAAGTCAAATTGGCAGCCGGAAGCCCGTTTTACGGTGTTGCACGCAAATCGAGGAATCCTGATGAGTTACGAGGGAAACCCGGAGATTCTATGGACTAGGACATGATGCCACCTAGGCAAGGAGGCATAGGGAATGACGCACATGAGAGATAAAGTCTCCAAAAAATTAAAAAGGTAGTTACCAGCGTAAAGGTTACTTTACGGAAATGCATGCCACCAGATTAAGTAATTGGACCAGGAAGAGGCCCAGCCAGCAAACCAGACACCTAGGGGGTCTGAATACTCACTTTTTTATCAAGCAATGAGACTAGGACAAATGGCACAATCTCCATCAAGTATTCCAAGACTTGGTCACCAAGTTTCAATCTTAACCACACATTATGTAAGAGGCTTTTTACATAAGCTAACTCTCCTCTCTCTTCTCTCAAATTTCTACCACCTCTATCCCTCCATTTGGTCATATTTTCTCTCCCTCTCAAGGAAAAAAGATGCCACTTTGCTCCCAAGGAAGAGGAAGAAGAGAGCTCACACAATCTCAAGGTAAAGTCCCAAGCAACCAACCCTTTACATTTTCCTACTCCTTGCGACTTCTACTACCTTTCTAATGGATTGATTTCTTGATCAAAGCCCTCCTTTAGAAGATGAAAATTTAGGGTTTCAACTTTGAAAAATGGAAAAGAGAAGGTTTTAAAGGTAGTAAATGGTTGCAAGTTGTTTCTTGAGTAGTAAAGAGTGTTGATGTTGGTTATTGTTGTTGTTTTGGTTGTTGTTGTTGAAATTTTGGAAACCATAAGTTTATGGGGAGGTGCTGTACATGTGAGGTCTTGAAAAGGGAAAGATGTGCTTGAGTCATATGATTCTTGAATCATGATTTGGAAGCAAGAATACACAAGTTCATAAGCAAAAGTTGAAAAAATCCAAGAACCCTTCTTTTTCTGTTTTTTTTCAAAAATCTGTGAAAAATAGAGGGAGTGAGATTTTGATGATTTTAATGCTTCCAATGGCTCTAAAATGATGTTTTGTGTAGGGTAAAGCTAAGATATGGATTTTAGAAGTCTTAAGGGCCATAAAAATCAAGTCTTGAACTTGTTGGACTCATAAAATCAAAAGAGGGTTTTATGTGTTTTTGCAAGTTTTCTTGCATTTTGATGGTTGAATATTTACATGGATTTTATACCATGATCTTTAGGGATTTGAGACCTTCAAGAGCCCATTTGGAAGGTTATTTAAGAGAGCCCTAAAGTGAAAAAAAGAAAAAGCTAAGATCTTGAGGTAGCAAGACTACCAACTCTTCAAAGCTATTTTATGAACTTGTGTGAATGGTGCATTGTTTTATGATACATGAGTTGGTGTTATGTGAATGGTATGTGACTTTTATTGCTATGTCCATATGCATGTTAATGTAATGTTTGAACATATCACATGTATCTTGCTCATACACACTCCTTGAAAAGCATTACATGCACATTCACAAGTTTTTGTTAGTTTTGCTATTGGGATTTGCATAAATCTTATTATCCCCCAACTAACATGTAGGTAGAAGCTCAAGAAAGGGTAAGAATGAGGTTATTGATGGTTGAAGATGATGTTCTTTCTTGAATGAATGCTTGTATAAATATTGTTAAGTGGTGGAACTTGGTTTTGCAAGTTGATGGATTATTGTAAACCATAAACTCACATGAGGTAGTAAGTGAATATGTGATTATGCATGCATGAAAATGGGCTAAAAATGATAAGGAATGATTGGTTTATGAACCAAAACAAGGTTTTGGTGATTTTTAAGAAAAGTTGGTTTCAAAGCTAAAGGGTTCTAAAGGCCTTAAAACTAACCAGTTTCACGTGGCAATGAAAAATAGCAAACGAGCTTCAAAAGAGCTGAAACATTCCAGTTAAATACTACATGCAAAATTTGGATGTGTATATTAAGAGTTATGATTTTCCAAAGTTAAGGGAAAAATCTAGAAAAACTGGAAGTGACCATTGGAGCAGCGCAAGTTTTCAGAATAAACTGATTCAAATGGGCAAGAATTGGAATCTATGAGTATTTTCCCCCTATAGATCACGTAATAAGCTAAATTTAGAAATTGGAACCACTCATTTTCGATTTTTTAGAATTAATTATGATTTTTTAAAGTTAGGACAGAAATCTAGAAAAGGTGCCAGTGAACAGTAACAACGTTTTTAAAGAAAAAGAAAATTTTCAAGTTTACTAAAAAGGCCAATTTGAGTTATCCAAGGACCAAGAGTGGTTCATAAGTGATCCAACAAGAGGATATAGTGGGAAAATAGGAGGTGTTACACAGAAATTCTATAGTTGGTTTCATTAATGAAGTCAAGAGTTTGAATCGGCAGAAGACAAAGGTGCACAAGATTATCAACTAATCTGATTCAATATACGTCAACTGGATCACTTAATTAAATTGTTGGGACAATTATTCTCTTCAATTACTGAGCAAATATTACCTAATTATTGGGATGCATTCGTGATTGATTATCTTTAAAAAGTTGAGATAATTAATAATTATATGATAATTGATTGAAATCTTGAATTCACGATGGCTATCATTATGAGTCAATTTATGCACAATCCAAGTAAAAATCAATTATACATGGGAGTTGTAGGGTGAATCAAATAAAATAATGATCCTTCTCTATATGTATACTTCATGTTGGCAGGATGAGGCCTCATTTCATGTAGAAAGAAAAATCACATGAGCCTTAATTACATATGATCAGCATATGACACTTGGTTTTGATAATCAGGAAGAAATTGAGATTGCTTATACTATCTCATGTTCTATATATACATACAATTAAATTACATATCAGTTTATAAATAAAAAAAATTAGTTTGAAAAAATTGATAAATATAAACACTTTTAAATAATGTATTTATCTTCCTTAATATTTACTATAAAAGTCATCCAACTCTTATATTAAGGATCAAATATAGTAATATTTAAAGAAGATATAGAGCATGACAGGAGAATATTTATTGACTGATAATTCATTGCCATATTGGAGCATTGTTACAGCCATATTTATATAAATAAGTGTGAGACTAAAAGTGTGACACCTCCTATTTTTTCTCTATTTTATTATTTTAGATCACTTATGAATCACTCTTGGGCCTTAGATATCAAAAATTTGTCCAAAATTGTGAACTAGAATTTTTTAAAAACGGAAAAGACGCTGGTACTGTTCACAGTGCCATTTTCCAGTTTTCTGGCCCAACTTTGAAAAATCATAACTAATTCTAGAAAAATCGAAACTGAGTGATTCCAATTTCTAAATTTTGCTTGATAAGTGAACTATAGGGGAATAATACTCATGGGTTTCAATTCTTTTCCATTTGGTACATTTTATTCAAAAACCGTGGCAATGTCCAAATGGTCACTGTCAGTTTTTCCAGATTTTTCCTCAATCATTGAAAAATCATATCTCTTAATGTACACATCCAAATTCTGCAAACTTTATATCATTTTAAAGCTCAGGATGTGTAGTATTTAACTGGAAAGTTTCAATCCATTTGGAGCTCTTTTTATATTTTAAATTGCCACTGGAAACAAATTTGTTTTTAGGGCCTTTGGAACCCCTTTAGCTTTGAAAACCAATTTTCTTAAAAATTCACCAAAACATCTTTTTGGTTCCTTAATACTTCTTAACCATGCATGAATATTCCCTTACCATTCTTGGTTACTTTTAGCTCATCATCATGCATACTTCATCACCCATTCACATTATACTTTTGTAGGGGTTTAGGTTACAACATAACAACAACTTCAAGAAAATATGCATCATAACCATTTACACCAAAACATGCAAGCAAAACATCATCTTCAAGCATCATTAACCTTTTCCTTACCCTTTCTTACATGGTTAGTGGGTGGGGGATGAGATTTGGGAATCCCAATAGCAAAACCACATAACTTTATGGCACGTGTATGAACATATAAACATGTGACACATAAACTTTACTTGAATATGAATATGGCCATAGCACAAAAGTCACATTTTATGCACAAAGCATGCACCTTTCTCATCATAAAAGTTCATTTAACATTCACAAATCATTTTCATAAACATAAAAGGAGATTAGTAGTTTTACTACCTCAAGATCTTAGCTTTCCTTTTATCCAACTTCCAAAGTGTTCTTGGTTCTTTATCAAGATGCTCTTGGGAACTCTTAAACCCCTAAAAATTATGGCATAACATCCACATAAACATGCCATCCTCAAAATGCAACAAAACTTGCAAAACACATAAAACCCCTTTTTTTTTGTTTTCTAAGTGTCCTACAAGATCAAGACTTCATTTTTATGGCCCTTAAAGCTTCAAAAATCCATCGTTTAGCTTTACCCTACAAAAAACATCATTTTGGAGCCAATGGAGCCATCAAAATTCTCAAAAATACAGCCTTTCTATTTTTTTCTTTAACTTAGACGAAAATAGCAAAAATAAGGAAAGGAAGGGTTTTTCAACTTTGCTCATGAAACCATGTGTTTCCTTGCTTCCAAAACCCCTTTTCTTAACTTTGATCCACTCAAAAACACATTCCCTTAGACCAAAAGAAATTTGGGCAGCACCTCCCCATAATAACGAGCTTTCCAAAAACCTTTACAACAACTTAAAACAACAACAACACCAACAACTTATCCTTTACCCCTCAAGGAAGAGTTTGCAACCATTTACTACTTTTAAAACCTTCTCCTTTCCATTTTCATCTCTTGAGGTCCTAGCCATCATCCTCAAAAGGAAGACTCACTCAAGGAACAACTCAAGAGAAGGTGGTAGTAGTAGCAAACTCAAGAAAAGAGGGAGATTAGGTTGCAAGAACACTTTACCTTGTGTTGTGGAAGCTTGGATCCTCTTTTTCTTGCTTGTAGAGGGAGTGTTTTATAGAGAGAAGGGAGAGCAAAATCTGACTAAGGAGGGAGAGAAAGTGGCGTGCAAATTAGGGGGAAGAGAGAGGGAAAGCCTAGTTAAAGTTGCTTTTGAAAAAGTGTGTGATATAAATTACAACTTGGAGCCCAAAATACTTGATCCAAATTGACCCACATCACCTTGTCTCCTCCTAGCTGAAAAAGAAAATTTTCAGACCCCTAGGCGTCAGCTTTTGCTGGTTGGGCCTTTGCCCAGTCCAGTTAAATGATCCGATGGCACGCATTTCCGTAAAGTACCCTTTACGCGGGTAACTACCTTTTTACTTTTCCGGAGACTTTATCTTTCATGTGGCACAATCCCCTAGGCCTCCTTACCTAGGTGGCATCATGTCCTAGTCCATAACATCTCCGGGCTTCCCTCGTAACTCGTCAGGATTCCTCGATTTGCGTGCAACACCGTAAAACAGGCTTCCAGCAGCCAATTTGACTTAAGGACATGGAAAAATTCTATATTTTCCCCTTATTCTCAAGCTCTTTTCTGTTTCTCAAAATTCTTCCCGGATTTTCCGTAATTAATTTTCTAAGAAAATACTTTTTCGGGCTTTTCGGGCACTGTTGTTCTCCGTTCTGTGAAACTGCCCGCACCGGGTACTAGGTAATAATTTTATTAATTACTTTATAACCCAACTAAACTTTTCTTAGGTCTGGTCTTCGGCATTTGAGGACTTCTGCTACCTCAAATAATTATTTCTTAGTCATCCTTAGCTCCGAAATCCCTTAATTACGAAAATGCCACTACTTATCTTATTTTCCTCATAATTACCAAAATGCCACTATATTTTCTACTTTTCTTGATTCCAACCTTGCCCTTGGTTTACTTTGACATTTTTAGTCGACTTTGACATTTTTATGCCCTAGGCTTTTAATTCAAAATGACCGTTTTGCCCTTGGTCATTTTTTTTCTTAAAATTCTCAATACTAGAGACTCAGTCAATTTATTATCTTTCTTTTCTTTATTTATGGGCCTTGGATTATCACATAATTTAATGTTCTAGCTTTTAGTTCAAGCTTACAGAAATGCGGATATTACAAAAAACATCCACATAGCTCTCGGTAAGGAATATGTTGGAACTAAAATAAACTGGACAATGCTAGGACTATTATTTACATATTGGGCTTTATTTGGGTTTTCCTACATTGGGATAATTGTGTGCTTCAACAGCCTCCCTCAAGCCTAACGGTAATGCAATGACAGTTGGGCTTGTTCGTAGAGTTTGATATTGTTGATGCCTTATTGTGATGATAACAAAATTATATTTCAAAGTTCGTATGATAGGATTTGAAAATATCTTTGAAATTTTGAAAATTGGTTTTATGGTTTAAAACTTGAGTTTGATGTTTTTGAAACTCAAGTTCCATGTCTTTGATTTTAGAACTTTCAGCAAAAACATGAGTTTCAACAAAAAAGTTTTGATAACTCGAGTTTCACTATCTCAGAACTCAAGTTTCACAAAGTAAAGCTTTCAAAATATGTTATAGAACTCGAGTTCCAGCTTCACAAAACTCGAGTTTCATGCTTAAAACTTCTGTCTAGGAACTTCATGAGACAGAACTCGAGTTTCAGGTTTGAAGAACTCGAGTTTACCCAGAAATTTCAAAGAAAACTCGAGTTTCCAACTTCAAGTCATAACAACTCAAGTTCCAGGAGTACATAACTCGAGTTTCGAGCTTTTGAATCTCTGTGAAAGACTTTGCTGCATTAGAACTCAAGTTTCAGAGTTTCACAACTCGAGTTCCAAAACTGTTTTACAAAACTTGAATTGAGAACTGGAAGTTTTGACATTAGAGTTTTAACAACTCGAGTTCCATGATTTATAAAACTCGAGTTTCATGCTTTTCTCAACTGATTGACCAACTCTTGTTATAAAACTCGAGTCATGCTTATTCAACACTCAAGTTTCACAACATGATTTCATAACTTGTATTCTGAACTCGAGTTTCCAAATAAGAGTTCCAAAACTACATTCTAAAACTTCCAATCTAGACTCAAGTTTCCAACTTAAAGTTTTCTAAACTCGAGTCTGGTATTATAAAACTTGAAGTTTTATTACATGACTTTTAAAATTTCTCAGAACCCATGAGATAGAACTCGAGTCTTGAGAATTCTTGAACTCGAGTCCTACCTTTATCTGACAGCAGCGTCTAACATTAAACGTCACTTTTTACCAAATCTTTCCTTATCAGTGTCTAAGTTTTAAAAACTTACCTGCCACCAGCACGTATGCTAACCTATGAAATAGGAAAAGGCATGACTGCCAAAGATCTTCAACAAACAAGATGAAAATAAAACATTCTCAAACTCCGCCCTCGTCAAATGAACGCATTTATTACTGCATTTAATGCACACACCAACCAGAGTCAACGGCTATTCAATCTGAGTAACGGATATTTAGCTCTCTCAAACAGAAACATTGAATGACTTCAACTATAAATAGAGAAGCATTGAAGAAGGAAGAAGATGACGAACAACTACGCTATTGTTCATACGCTTACTGTCTTCTGTCATATTCAAAATACTCTGTGAGCTTCAGTGATTAGCACATCTACTCTTCTGAGAGGTTAACATTGTAATTCATTCTTGTTTTCTGTGAGAAACTCAAGGTCGAGGCCTTGAGATTATTGGGCTGTGAGGTTGTCGGTAAAAAGAGAGTGAAGGTCTCTGTTTTCTTGCAAACAGTGACGGGGAGTGTGACTCCTTGGTTGTAAAGGCTTATGAAGCCAAATTGATTGTTATTAGTGGAATTGCAAATCACAGAGGAGCTCTGAGGACTGGACGTAGGTCAGATCAGAGAGGACCGAACCAGGATAAATCAATGTGTCCATTCTTCCTTTGCACTCTCAGCGACTTCATTTTTAATTTCTGTGATTTACGCTTTAATTTTTATAAGTAACCAATTAACCCCCTCTTGGCCAAATCCTACACTAACATTTGGTATCATAGTTAGGTTTCTTGTTTAAAGAACTTAACAGTTTCATGAGAGATCATTGCAGAATTTGACGAACACGTTATGGCTGACGGAGCTTCCATCACTAAACCTCCAGCTTTCAACAGTTAGAGATTTTCCTTCTGGAAAATCAATTTTCAAAACTTTATTTTGGCTACTGATCTTGATTTGTGGGATGTTTTTGAAGTAGGTAACTTTGTTGTAATAAAGAAAAACAAGGATCAGTGGATTCCGAAACCAAAAGCAGAGCACAATGAAGATGACAGAAAGAAGTTGCTACTCAACAAAAAAGCTGTACTGACACTACAAGCCGTACTAAATGAAGATGACTTCTTCAGAATATGCACTCTACCCTCAGCAAAGCATATGCGGGAAGCATTGGAAATCGCTTACGAAGGAACAGAGGCTGTGAAGAAAAGTAGAGTCAATACACTGACAACTGAGTATGATTTACTCAGGATGAGGGGAGATGAAACGATTGTAGAATTCCAAAAGCATCATACTCATCTCATCAACAAGCTTGCAGCTCTCGGGAAAACATATGATCAACACTCTCAGGTGAGAAAAATTCTCAACGTCGTATCCATCAAATGGGAAGCAAAGGTCACAGAAATTGAAGAAACCCGTGGAGAATCAATACAATCTGTGGCAGCGCTATTTGGAAGTCTTGCTGAGTACGAGAGCAAGTAGAAGTTCAAGAAGGAACTATCCAACATTGAAGAGAAAAAGGAAAAGGGATTAGCACTCAAAACCTCGAAGGAAAAGGATCCAGAATTAGACCAGAGGATGAAAAAGATGAGGTAGAAGATGAGGAACTTGCAATGGTAGTCTGTAAGTTTAGAAGAATGTATCAAAAGGATTAGCAAACTCAACGACCAATGAAAGGAGGATTAAGCAAAATCGTCCGCTATAAATGCAACAAGCTAGGACATGTCAGGGCTGATTGTCTGCATTTTGCTACCCAGAATAAAGAGAAGGAGAAAAAGAAACTGAGGTTCAGAACACATTGAATCACTTCAACTATAAATAGAGAAGCATTGAAGATGGAAGAAGATGACGACCAACTACACTATTGTTCATACACTTACTGTCTTCTATCATATTCAAAAGACTCTGTGAGCTTCAGTGATTAGTACAACTACTCTTCTGAGAGGTTAACATTGTAATTCATTTTTGTTTTCTGTGAGAAACTCCAGGTCGGGGCCTTGAGATTATTGGGCTGTGAGGTTGTCGGTAAAAAGAGAGTGAAGGTCTTTGTTTTCTTGTAAACAGTGACAAGGAGTGTGAATCCTTGGTTGTAAAGGCTCGTGAAGCCATATTGATTGTTGTTAATGGATTGCAAATCTTAGAGGAGCTATGAGGACTTGACGTAGGTCAAAGAGGACCAAACTAGGATAAATCCACTACTAGAAAATTACAGTTTAGCAAGGAAATTTAGCGACGATTTTGAAATTCCTCTTTAAATGGTCTAATTAGCGAGAAATTTAGCGAGGAATAGTAAATTCCTCTCTAATGTCAAAATTAGCGAGGAAAATTAGCGACGACTTGGATATTCCTCTCTAAAATGTCCAATTAGCGAGGAATTTAGCGACGACTTAGATATTCCTCTCCAATTTTTTTAAAAATAAATTAAAAAAATTTAAAATATATATTTTAATAATATTACTATTTTAAAAAAATGTTTTAAATTTTTTTT
>JANTPZ010144152.1:0-12382 GCA_025593235.1 Vachellia pachyceras | reverse complement strand
TCCAAATGAAGCTTAGATGAATGGTAACTCAATGTATGATAATAAAACATCTATTTGAAACATTTTAACATCCAAAATACATTCAAAACCACATCATCCTCCAATTAAAGGAATGCACAAATATTGATTAACAATATGCATTGTAAAATCATTATGCATGGTAAATATGTATTGTGAAAACTTTTTGCATTGTAAAAACATTTTGCTCTTATTTGACATCATTAAAGGTAGCCATAATTCAAAATGTCGTTACACTAATAAGGAAAGTAGGTGAGTAGGGTAGATTGAGTGTGTCAGACATAAAGCTGTCAGGAAGAGAGAGAGAGAGCTGGTACTCGAGTGAAAGATTTTAATACTCTAGTGTTGCTCAGAAAGTTTCAAGGCAAAGTTCAATGCTGTGATGTAATACTCGAGTGTTAAGTGAGAGTGTTATGAAAAGAGTCAAATACTCGAGTGGTAAATCTCAGTGCTTGAGTGTTAACAATACTTTCTGGAAATACTCGAGTGTTCTGTACAAGTGATGAAAAATAATTTTGACAGATGATAATACTCGAGTGCTGAAATCATAATACTTGAGTGTTGCCAATGCTTGAAGTGAATGCTCGAGTGTTTTTAGAAAGTGTTGATGAACAGTAAAATATTTTAGCCCGATACTCGAGTGATGGAAAGCTGGCACTCGAGTGTTAGCAATGCTGGCAGTCAATACTTGCGGTATTGGCTTCAAGTGTTGTGTGAGAAACTTCAACACTCGAGTGCTAGAAAACTTCAACACTTTCAGCCAATACTTGAAGTGCTGACTTGAAGTGTTTCCAAAAGCCTCAATACTCGAGTGCTGCAAAACCAATACTCGAGTGTTGGCTTCTGCTTTTAGTTAACACTTGCAGTACTCCATGTCAGCATTGTTTTTAAACATTGTTTTAACCTAATGCTCGAGTCCTAACTTGTAATACTCGAGCATTGGCAACACTCTATGCCAATGCTTGAAGTGTTCACTCAGAGTATTGTCAAAAACTCATTTCCAAGGCTGACTGCTCGAGTGCATCAATACAACACTCGAGTATTGACAATACTTTCTGTCAATACTTGAAGTGTTGACTGAGATTACCGAATTTTCTCAAGATTCAAATATGCAGTGCTCGAGTACTTAGTTCCAGTGCTCGAGTACTGTCAATTACTTTGATAAAATGCTCGAGTAACAGCATGAAGCATTGAACCAACTCTTTCTGAAACTTGAATTCTGACAATATTTTGAAATCTTTTAACATAATTTTGTTATCATCAAAACAAGGTATCAACAGGGACGGCACGAGAGAGAGAGAGAGAGCGTCGATAGCATCGCGCGCGACTGAAATGAGGAAGGGTTTGTGGGGACGGAAGGGTTTGTGGGAGCGGGAAAATATAAGTTATAGGCGCCCTACATTGGCATAGGGCGGCAAAAGGCGCCCTATACCAATGTAGGGCGCCAAAGGATGACTTTTGGCGCCCTATTTTCAATATAGGGCGCCAAAAGTGCCCTTCTCCCCTCTTATAATTTCAAAATGCCACCGCCTTCATTTTTTACTCCCTTTTTTAGAAAAAAGACGCAAATTTCAGTAGTAAAAACTATAGTCTGTAGTAGTGCATGTCAGTTCATGCTACTCTGAATCTTAAGACGTCATTAAATGCTACAAAGATTGATAAATGAATTAGTGCAGAAAGAACCTTGTTACACTGATTGTGGATTTTTAGCTACAAAATATACAAAGCCTTCATTAAGATGGATTATAGACCCAGAATGTGGGATACGATGTAAATTGAGAACCTAACAGCTTATTCAAAAATGTTTGACAAAATCATGCATTACATACAGTCAAGCAAATTAATTAAACATACTCGTTGTTTCATCTAATCATTAGATTCATGCAATAGGCTGGAAAAGTAGTGATGTTACACAATTCTTAGTTTCATCATCTTGAATGGAATAGCCATCTCCATGTTGGTACATACACAGTGACATCCTTCCGAGGTTTATAGCGACTTGAATGAAACTCTTTGAATAAGAAGAACAATTGCTAACTTCTTTATTCAACTTCTTCCAAGTTTCATAGATCAAGGAATTTATGTGCTTCTCAGCTTCTAAATATTTGTCAAAAATCAATATAACATTTTTAACTAAGAACTAGAGTTAATATTATATTTCATGTAATACTTAATGATAAATTGAACATGAACAGATTGTATCATATGGTACCTTAGTTGTTCCCAAATCATTGGCAAGGCGCATAATAGTTGATGAACAGCGAATAACATTAGAATATTCTTCTAAACAAATCGAGTCCTCCTTATTTGTTGTATTAGGAAGCAGAAAATAATCAAGAGAAAGTACGACTGGTCCACCAATTGAAATCCATGCATTCTCTAGGTACTCATGGAAGCTGGGTTTATAATCATTATGGTACCATGTTGCCTTAACCATTTATGACTTGAAGAGATCAATCCACAGAAAAACAAATTATAGCCGCAATAATTAATATATAATTAGAAAATACCATGATTAATTGATTTATATTTATATGAAATAAATAAAAATATAAATCCATGAATTAATTCAAAGCGTACCATATTCTTAAGGTTTGGAGTGATGTCGCGTTCATTTTCTTTGAGGAAATCAAAAGCCAGTTCATTGATAAAATTATGGAGTGTAAGTGTAATATCCCAAATTTCATAAACGGAAATAAAGGCTAATCAGATGAACTACGAAATGATTTGAGCCCCATAGATAAGAAAAATAGAAAGGAAAATGCATATAGACAAGAAAGGATGATCGACTAAGTCCCTAGTCTTGAGGATTTTAAGTAGAAATGACTAAAGAGCAAAATGGTCATTTGGCCTAATAATAAGGGTAAAATGATCATTTTGAATAAAAAGGCATAGGGCATAAAATTTCATCAAATAATAAGGACGTTTTGGTAATTTGGTCAAAGTCAACAAAAAGTCAAAGTTGACCAAAAGGTCAAAGTCAACCCAAAAATGTCAAAGTTGACCAAAAATGTCAAAGTCAACCAAGGGTAATGTTGAAATTAAGAAAAAGTAGAAAAAGTGATGGCATTTTGGTAATTATGAGAGAACTACGAAAGGAAGTGGCATTTTCGTAATTATGGGCAAAGTATAAAATGCAATGGCATTTTTGTAATTAAGGGTTTTTAGAGGACTAGAAGGCATAGAAATAATTATTTGAGGTAGCAAGATTCCTCAAATGCCGGAGACCCGAACTGAGAAAAGTTTATTTGGGTCATAAAGTATTTGATAAAATTATTACACGGTATCCAGTGCGAGCAGTTTCAAAGTACGGAAAACAACAGTGCCCGAAAGCCCTGAAAAAGTATTTTCTTCGAAAATTAATTACGGAAAATCCGGGAAGAATTTTGAGGAACAGAAAAGGGCTGGAGTATCAGGGGAAAATATAGAAATTTTCAATGCCCTTAAGTCAAAATGGACGCCGGAAGCCCGTTTTGTGGTGTTACACGCAAATCGAGGAATCCTGATGAGTTACGAGGAAAACCCAGGGATGCTTAGGGCAAAGGCATGGTGCCACATAGGCAAGGAGGCCTAGGGAATGGCACCACATGAGAGAGAAAGTCTCCGGAAAAGTAAAAAGATAGTTAACTGAGTAAAGGTTACTTTACGAAAATGCGTGCCACCGGATCAAGTAGCTGGACAGGCAGAGACCCAGTCAGCCCAACCAGGTTTTTTAGGGAAGCCAATAGTCACTTTTTGCTTTGCAATAAGAAGAGGACAAGTGGCACAACCACAACCAAGTATAGCTCAACTCGGTCCCCAAGTTTCAATCTCAACCACACAAATTAAAAGAGGAAACTTTAATAAGATATTCTCCTCTCTATTCCCCTCATTTCCGTCCTCCCTCCTCTCTCTCCCAAGTCTGGAATTTTCTGTCCTCTCCCAAGCTTCCAAGATGCCATTTTTGCTCCCACAAGGAAGAAGGAAGAGCTAGCCCACAAGGTAACCACTCAAGCTCTTAAATCTTCATCTTTTCTCAAGCTATCAACCTTCTACTACCTTCCTCTTGGTTTGTTTTCTTGAATAAGCCTCTCTTTTGGAAGATGATGGCTTGGTTTTCAAGACATGAAAATGGAAAAAAGAAGGCTTTTAAGGTAGTAAATGGTTGCAAGTTCTTTCTTGATTAGTAAAAGCTAGCTTGATGGTTGTTGTTGTTGATGTTTTGGTTGTTGTTGGGAGTTGTTGTTGAAATTTTGGAAACCATAAGTTTATGGGGAGGTGCTGTCCATGTGAGGTCTTGAAAAGGGAAAATGGCTTGAGTATTTTGATGCTTGAATCATGATTTGGAAGCAAGAATACACAAGCATTCATGAGCAAAAGTTGAAAAAATCCAAAACCCTTCTTTTTTCTGTTTTTTTAAAATCTGTGAGAAATAGAAGGTGTAGGATTTTGATGATTCTAATGCTTCCAATGGCTTCAAAATGAATTTTTGTGTAGGGTAAAAATAAGAAAGGGATTTGAGAAGCATGAAGGACCATAAAAATCAAGTCTTAAAATTGTAAGGGTCCTTTAAGGGAAATAAGAGCTTTATTGCATTTTTGCAAGTTTCCTTACATTATGATGATTGGATATTCATGTAGATATTATGACATGATCTTTAGGAAGTTGAGACCTTCAAGGGCCCATTTGGGAGGTTATTCAAGAGAGCCCTAAAGTGAAAGAGGAAAAGCTAAGATCTTGAGGTAGCAAGACTACTAAACTAAACTTATGTTTTATGAAACTTTGTTGTGAATGATGCATGATTTTTATGATGAATGAAGTGAATGATATGTGTATTTAATGTGATCTTGATTGCTATGGCCATATGCATGAAAAATGTAGTTTGAACATGTCACATGTTATATGCTCATACACTTGTTTTAAAGTTGTAATATGCTCATTCACAATACTTTTGTTTAGTTAGTTTTGCTATTGGATTTCAAAATCTCATTATCCACTAACTAACCATGTAGGTGGAAGCTCAAGCAAGGGTAAGAATGAGGTTATTGATGGTTGAAGATGATGTTCTTGCTTGAGTGAATATTTGTATAAATATTGTTAAATGGTGGAACTTTGTTTTGCAAGTTGATGGATTTGTAACCCTAAACCTCTATATGAAGTGGCATATGAATATGTGATGAAACATGCATGAAAATGGCTTAAAAGTACTAAGGAATGGTAAGGAAATAATCATGCATGATAGAGATGGGTTAATAAACCAAAAAGATGTTTTGGTGAATTTTAAGAAAAGTTGGTTTTCAAAGCTAAAGGGTTCCAAAATGATATAAATACTACACATCTTAAGCTTTAAAATGATATAAAGTTTGTGAAATTTGGGTGTGTATTTTATGAGATATGATTTTTCAAAGTCAAGCAAAAAATATGGGAAAAACTCGAAGTAACCATTTGAGCTACCAACGTGACGGAATAAACTGATTCAAATGGGTAAGGATTGAAACCAATGAGTATTTTTCCCCTATAGATTACTTAATAAAGAAAATTTAGAAATTGGAACGCTCCATTTCGATTTTTCTGGAATTAATTATGAATTTTCAAAGTTGGGCCAGAAATCTGGAAAATGGGCCAGTGAACAGTAACAGTGTTTTTAAAGAAAAGAAAAATTTTCAAGTTCACTAAAAAGACTAATTTGAGTCATCCAAAGCCCAATAGCGGTTCTAAAGTGATCTAATATGAGGAAATAAGGGGAAATAGGAGGTGTTACAGTAAGGAAGCATATTTTCATGAAGTCTGGTAGTTTATCCATGGCATTTATATCCCATCTATGTCATAAAAGATTGAAATGGTAATAAATGTTATGCTAATCATTGGACAACAAATTATATATGTTCCTCTCTTATCCTACATATTAATGAAAATCATAAATTTTATTAACCTTGTCTTAAAATTTAACAATTTTTCAATTTTATCCATATTTAATATTCACTGTAACATATGAAAACAAAGTGAGCACATAATAAATGAAGGGTAAAATTGTACATTCATATAAAAATTTATGAGGTAATTTAGAAATATGACCAAATAAAACCCTTTCTCATAGATAAAGAAAAAGGGGAGTACACAAACTCATTTAATCTTACTTACAAGTCGCTTCTGGCATGTATTACATAGACAAAGAAAAAACTTAAATCTAATTGACTTTATATTAAAATGTAACAAGTTTCCTACTATACCATTATTCAATATACAATATAAATTATAAAAACTGTAACATTACTATTTTCCAAAACTGGAATAAAGGCTAAACATGTAGCTACAAATTGATTCAATGCTCGAAGAATAAAGAAATTGAAGGGAAGAATGTATGTGGAATAAGAAAGTAGGGAGCAAAGTGTCATTTTGGAAAATAGGTACCAAAGTGTTTTTTGAAAATTCGGGACCAAATTGTCATTTTAGAACAGCAATGGCATTTTGGTAATTTTGAGAAAGTCAATGAATATTTTGGTAATTTTGACTGAGATATTAGAAAATGACCCCGGGCACAGAAAGATGGAGACAAATTCATTAATCAGTAATTGTGGTCTAGTACAGGTTAAAATGACAAAAAAACCTTTAAGGAAATTTTGAAGTTTATTTAATATTTTCTTGTTTAATAAATAATTAGTCAAATAAATTATTTAAAATACTTAGAGGCTTGAGATATCTCATTTCAAAATAAAGAAAAATCAAGAGAAAGTCAAAAACAGTTTGCTTGAATTGAAAAAAAATCCTGGCAAAACCCTAAATTAGGGGTTTCTTCAAAAATTAATTAAGGGCACCTCTGAAATGAAAATTGAGAATAGAACAATGATAATAGGAGTAGAGGAATTATGGGAATTTTTATGGATACTGTATTGGTTAAGTATCAGAAAATCTCTGTAAAGCATTTGCGAGAGAAAGATATTGGATAAAGAAAACATAATGCAACTTCTATTTCATAAAGAAGGTTATGGGGCTTGAGAAGTTGCCACTTGTGCTCTTCTTATGTAAAGAAGAAAAGTAAGAAGAGATATTAACTTAGATTAGAAATGACCCCACACATATTAAGTTATTTGTGTAAATTTTTAAACACCCTTAAATCTTCCATTTCTGCACTTTTTATTTGGCAACCATAGAGGGAAAAGAGAGAGAGGGCCATGGAAAACACCAAGGGAAGAAGAGAAAGAAAATCAAGCCAAATCTCAAGGTAAGTTAGTTATTCAAGTTTGATTTCTTCCATGGAATTGATCTATGAGCTCTATACCTCCATTTAATCAGTGTATTTTTTTTCTTTGGTGCTATGATTGAAGAGATTCAAGAAGGGTTTCAAAAGGGGCTAGAGTGTGAAAATCAAGAGGAGAAAAAATTGGAGGGGGAAGTGGTTCCAATCAACTCTATGCTTAATTTGCAACATGTTGGTAGTTGGTTTGAGAATGAATTGAATTTTTTCTATGAAACCCTATGAATATGCTACTTCTCAAATTTGGGGCTGATGATAAATGATTGATTCTATGTTTTTAAATGATTGGAAAATGGTCTACGAATGATATTATGCATATGTGTGGTGATAGAAGTTGAAAAATCACATTTGTTAGAATTTTCAGTGCATTTTTAGCCAGTGCTAGTTATTGGGGAAGGAGTATGATTTTTTTTATTTTGATGCTTCCAATTGATTTATAATGAAATTTTGTGTAGCGTAGAAGTGACAAAATAAGTTTGAAAGCATTAGAATCAAAATTGGCAAATTTAGAAGTTTAAGCCCTAAATTGTCAAGATTGAGTTTCATGGATTGTTAAGTGTTTTCATGCATTGGAAATGACTTATTGTTGATGCCAAATGCATTATGATGTGTGTAGGAGTTTAAATTACAAAAGGAAGAGTGCAAAGTGCAAGTTGGAAGCTCATGAACTCACTTGGAAAGTTGAATATTTAAGGCAACAAAGTTACTATCTTTACATTAATATTGTTGTGGTTGTTATGTATGAATGTTGACATGTTGTTTGTTTAATATGCGCTATGTGATATTTGTCTATGACATATCATGGTTGTGTGAAAAATAATTTTAAAGTATTAGGAAACCATATGCATGCATGCAGATATATTGATGATAATCATGCATATTAATGTTTGTGATAGATATTTTGATATGGGAATTTTTACAAAAAGTCTGTCTCCAATAATAACATCTTGTAGGACAAGGTTAAAAGGGAAAAGGCAAGGAAGTTGAATGCTAGGTAGGTGATTCCCAATCTTATGGAGAACTTGTACATGTTGAAGCATGACAACTTATGTTGCTTTCCTTGAACTTTGGACAATTGTATATTAAATTTCTACATTATGAAACATGATGTATTTGTTTTGTAGATACGCTAAGTATGATAGTTTGTTATGTGAAGTTGATATCTTCATGAAAGAGAGGAAAGTGAGCATGCAATTGATATAAAAAGGGTTCAATACCCTTATTAAAAGCCAATATTGACATTGAGGTAAAACAGGGCAATTGAAGTCTAAATGATATGAAATTTTTCATATAAGTACTACACATTCTAAGCTTCAAAATGAGTAAAGTTTGTTAAATTTGGATGTGTAAGGAGAAAATTATGGTTTCCAAAATTAAAGGAAAAATCTGAAAAATTGAAAAATGATCATATAAACAGTAGAACTTCACGCAATTAACTGTATTGATTGAACAAGGATTTGGCCAAATGAGTATTTTTTTCCTTGTCGGGAATTGACTTGAACCACTTGATTTCGATTTTTCTAGAATTAGTTATAAATTTTTAAAGTTGGTCTAAAAATAATCTGAAATTTTACCAAGTGAAAAGTAACTTTTAATAAGTTAAGGTCTCTATTGTGTCCAAATTTTACCACTTGATTTAGCCAAAAGTGATGTGTCCAAGTGATTTAATTAAGGTCTCTAATGTCTAATAAAACTTAGCAAGGAAGGTGTGACAAAAACAAAGTTAACATTCATATGAAAAAAATGAATGATGTGACTTATAAATATGATCAAAACAAACTTTCTCTCTCTGCCATGTAAATAGAACAAGAGTATATATATGGACATCAAAAAATAACTTACTAACCTGTTAACAACTTTTGTGAAAAGTTCTAGTTCTTCCAAAGAGCCGTAAACATCATAAATATCATCGATTGTTGTTATTAATGCAGCCTTTGAAAGCAGTCTTCTAAATTTCCCAAGTTGTGGTTCAAAAGCCAAACCAACTGTCCAAATGAGATTCTCAACCATCATATCCCTTGCAAAACTCAGCTTTTCTCCAAGTCCAGTATGTTTCCACCATCTTCAAAAAGAAAAACATTAAGTAAAACCAAAAAGATTAGCTCATTAATTACTAGAATGCTTATTTTCTGTAGTTTTTCATTTTTTAAGGACTATAGTTTAGTAAAATTCTTCTTGTCGCGTTCCATCAATTTTCACAACTGAAAAGAAAGCCGAACCGTTGAGAAATATGTCTGTAACTCATATTGGGTTGAATTGTAAACCACATTTTATTTGAGGTTTCTTGATTTTGAACTCGTAATAATGTCTTTATCTTCACGTTAATGCATGTTTCATATCCTCTTGGTGAGTAGCTTAGATGATGTTGAAGTCCAATTTAGCAAGTTCAAGCAATGAAGGTTTCATGTTCAATCTCCTTTTATAAACATCTATAAACCATTGAGCTTCTAATCTTGATAGCCTCCAATGTAGTGGAAGCTCAAGAGTATGGCTAACCAAGAGTGCTATTTCATCGTCTTCACTGCTTTTCTTGTTCACAAATTCTTTGAGATGAGTTGAGCTAAAGTCTCTTGTTTTATCCAACTCAATTTCACAGCCCATTAAGTGAAAAGAAGCTTCATACAAAGATAGCATACCCTTAATATCACCCGAAAGGGAAGAATGACAATTACAGTTTAATCTATGAATTCATCAAATATCTCTAAAAATAACCAAGCAGTCACATATTCAGTAATTGTTAGCAATGATTAGGACATTTATATTCTCAATAATAATGATGTGATTTTTGTGAACTTTATAATTTTAAAAAATATAGAGAATTTTTTTCCTTTTGCCAGGTTGTTATTGTTTCCTCAATTTTAGTTAGGGCTAATGTGGATGCTAACTAAGCAGCATGTAAATTGTCATAAAATACAAAAGAAAGATGTTTTATATAAATAAAATGATGGAATAAATTTATTTATTATTAATATAAAAATAAAAATGATGATACTCATAACCATTTCCTTGTAGCTATACTCATTATGTAAAATGATAAATCCTTATTTTATGTAGATACAACAACACCACCACCGCCGCCAAAGTCTTGTCTCACCATATGGAGTCGATTACATTGATTATATGATGCTATTGTGCTCTATTGTAAACTATATCCTTTAGTAGATTATTAATAAAAAAATCCCTCTCTAACCTCTTTGAGAGTGCACTTTAGTCTTCATCTACCCCTTTACAAAGGAATCCACATTATTTGATTCACCCTCCTTATTTACGCCCCCAACGACCTTCTAGTATGGCCATACATCCATCTCAAAATCCTCATCTCATCTAACCCTACTTTATATTTATGGTGTCTCTTTATAACTCAACATTCACTATCATATAGCATGGCTAACATTATAGCCAAACAGTAAAACTTTCCTTATTTTATGTTTATCATGAGTAAGAATCACGTTATATACCTACTAACATAATTTTATCTTACAAATTATAAGTTATTAATATAGTGATCAATAGCCATAACTGAGAAAATTATAAGGACCCAATAAAAAGGAAAAAACATTAATGACTTAAAAATATATACCTAATGATACATCATAGTAGGCTTGTTGTCTTAAGAGTATGAATTTAAGAGAAATGACATATAAATGTTTGTTTATCTTTAATGTGTCGTTATTGTAAATCTCTTCCATTGTGTTACTGTAATATCTTGGCAAAAAAATAGAGAAGGATTAAATTACAAAGTGAAAAAGTGTGGGGAGGGCAAAATGGTCATTTCACCCTCTCAACACGTAATAACTTGATGCCTTCTGGATTCATTTATCTTCATCTCCTCATTTCTTCTTTCGGTGGAAAAACATATCAGTGTGATTGCTGAAAGAGACAGAGAGAGTCATGTGCGCGCGCCATGGAACTCGCCGAAGGAGAAGTTGTAATATACCAAATTTCGTGAACAGAAGCAAAGGCCAAACCGATAAATTACGAAAGGGTTTAAGACCCATAGAATAGAAAAATAGAAAGGAAAATCCTAAATAAGAAAGAGGATGATCGACTAAATCCCTAGCCTTGAGAATTCCAAGTAAGAATGACCCAAGGGCAAAATGGTCATTTGGCCTAAATGACAAGGGTAAAATGGTCATTTTGACTAAAAAGGCCTAGGAGGTAAAATGTCATCAAATAATAAGGACATTTTGGTAATTTGGTCAAAAGTCAACTTAAAAGTCAAAGTTGACCAAAAAGTCAAAGTTGACAAAAAAATGTCAAAGTCGACAAAAAATGTCAAAGTCAACCAAGGGTAAGGTTAGAATTAAGAAAAAGTGATGACATATTGGTAAATATGAGAATGATAAGGAAGCTAGTGGTATTTTGGTAAATATATGGAAAGTATAAAAAGTAATGTTATTTTCGTAATTAAGGATTTTTAGAGGACTAAAAGACTGAGAAATAATTATTCGAGGTAGCAGGAGTCCTCAAATGCCAGAGACCCGAACTGAGAAAATTTTAGTTGGGTTATAAAGTAATTAATAAAATTATTACCAAGTATCTGGTGCGGGCAGTTTTAAAGTACGGAGATCAACAGTGCCCAAAAGACACGAAAAAGGATTTTTTAGAAAATTAATTACGAAAAATCCAGGAAGAATTTTGAGGAACGGAAAAGGGCTCGAGTATCAAGGAAAAATATAGAATTTTTCCATGCCCTTAAGTCAAACTGGCCACCGGGAGCCTGTTTTACAGTGTTGCACGCAAATCGAGGAATCCTGACGAGTTACGAGGAAACTCCAGAGATGCTATGGTCTAGGACATGACGTCACCTAGGCAAGGAGGCCTAGGGAATGGCGCCACTTGAGAGATAAAGTCCCCAGAAAAGTAAAAATGTAGTTACTCGCGTAAAGGTTACTTTACAGAAATGCGTGCCACCGGATCAAGTAACTGGACAAACAGGAGCCCAGTCAGCCCAACCAAACAAGAAAAGGGAGTCTGAAAAGTCACTTTTCAGCAAGCAATTCAAAGAGGACATGTGACACAATCTACACCTAGTATTTCAAAACTTGGTCACCAAGAATCATTCTCCTCCACACAACTTTTCAAGAGGCAATTTTAATTAGAAAATTCACCCTCTCTCTCCCTCAAATC
>JANTPZ010144150.1:0-10577 GCA_025593235.1 Vachellia pachyceras | reverse complement strand
CTGAAAGACCTTTATGCCCTTGGTCTTTTATTAAATGAGATATGGGTCCCTTCCTATAAGGTTTCCCATACTCATTTTGCTTCTAGGGCAAATATACTTAATTTTGGAATTCACACGGAACTCCGTGCCTGAACTTCGGCCCTTAGTCTTTCTTTCTTTTTTGAGCTTTCTACTTTTCGTCTCTAATTCATCATCATAATCATCAGATTAGCCTTTATTTCATTTAGTATGAAATTATTGATATTACAGATTACAACCATTAGATCTTGTCATTTTTGCAAGAAACAATCTCAACCATCCACCTAATCTCTCATGTAATTAAATTAGCTTTTCTTCTCCATGCTTCTTCATTCTTTACCATCATTTTGGGGCTGGAAAATGGAGCTTGAAGACGCCATTTTTGAGAGCTTAAAGGAAGAAGAATAGCTCACAAATCACAAGGTAAGAAGCTAAACCAACCAAACCTATACTTTTTTTACTCCTTGCAATCTCCTCTACCTTTTCCATGGATTAATTTCTTGATTAAACCTCTCTTTCTGAAGATTAAAATTTTGGGTTTATCATGATGAAAGTGAGAAAGAGAGGGATTTAGAGGAAATTAAAGGTTGCAAGTTACTCCTTGTGATTTAAGGAGTAGTTTAGTGTATATATTGGTTTTGTTTGGTTGTTGTATGAAATTTGAGCATGATGTTACTGTTCACACAAAACTGTTCATAAAGGGAAATACATGCTTTTATGATGCTCAATTATGGGAAAGTGGCCTAGGATTGTATTTATGCATGTATGTGAAGCTAGAAGTTGAAAATCACACTTGTTGGAATTTTTCTGTGATTTTCGTCCAGATCTGTAATAATGGGGAAGGAGCTAGATTTTGATGATTCCATTGAGTTTATAAGGCAAAATTGTGTAGGGTATAAGTGAGAAAAAGTTTTAGGAAGTGATCTGACTAAGCCACATATTATAAAATTTTATCGTTGTCTAGCCTTGGAAATGGATCAAAAGATTTGTGATTTCCAAGGATTGCACAGGGTGCGACCCTAGGGTCGTTCTCTCTGGAGCTTTGTATACCACTAGATTTTAGCTTGTATTTAAGTTGGTTTTGCAAATGAACACTGTTTTTTTATTCAAAATAACTATGTACTAAAACAGTAATTACAAAATTAAATTTCTTTTTGGTATTTTTGAATTATGAGGAAGCAGAATAAGATTAAGGAGTAAAGGCATTTGATGGTTGGTTCCCTCTTGAAAATGAATATGGCCATCATAGTTCACAAAAGATTAGGGAAAATATTAGTTTTCGCACTAAGTTTCGTAATGAAAACCCCAACAACTCGTTGGGTTAGAAATTCCAAGTAATGAACTCTATTACATGAAATCCTTTAAAAACACTTAGTGTGTGTACATAAATCACAAAGTGAAAAATTCAACTCAAAACATCATTGCCTCTAAAGTTAAGCACAACTAGGAAGATAGAAGAGAACAATAAAGATTTCATTGAATAGGTAGAAGTGAGACTTCACTCTACCATGTCAATCATAAAACAAGTTCATTACACAATTAATCCAAGTTTGACCAAGTATCTACGTATAAATTAGAAGTTCTAACTCAGAAACCAAGTAATCCATAACATAAATACAGATTGAAAACTAATACTCCCCTTTCGACACTTCGAACTCAGACGGTCTTCATCTTCAAGAGGAAAAGAGATGCTCAGCTACTCATTTGATGTGAAATCAAGCTTCGAATGGATGATTGGAGGTACATGGTGGATTGATGATGAAATGGGTGAGATTAGGGTTATGAGTAGAGAGAAAATGATAGAATATGCGAATGGGTGTGATCTCTGCCTGCTTCCTTCCTCTCCTTTTTGAAACTTACCCTATTTGGTTTGTATTAACCGTCCAAGGTTAGATCCAAGAAGGTGGGCCAGGTTTTGTTTCCATTTGAACCACAATTCGTTGCTACTGCGTGTTATTTACCACGGTGAACATGAAGTTTAGTTGCGGTTAACCTTTCCCTAAAGCTGACACTTGTCTGATTGAACTTTAGCCACAGTGAACTATTAATTGTGCCGTGGTGAACTTTCCCAGAGCTATCTCCTCATGTTCTTGTTCAGAGTTCTTGAAATGAAATAGCAAATATTTGAAGTATCATTTGCTCATGGTAGAATTTAAGCACAATTATATCATTATTCATGACAAATGCATCCAAAGTCACACTAATCCAGATCATCAACTCTAAATCTCAAATTAAGCACAAGAAGGGTCTTGAAGGACTAAAATTGGATCAAAAACTCTGGAAATTCAAGTACAAAAGTGGTATAAATAAGGCTCAATCAAATTCCCCCCACTTAAACCTTTATACTCTTGGACAAAGCTTTTCAAAAACTTTAAAATGATCGACGCATCAAGAATTTATACTCATGACTCCAGGGCTATAGAATATAGTAAAAACATTTATTAAGGAATTAATAAGGATAATGGCAGAGACAATAGTAAATCGATCCCTGAGAGAATTCAATTCAAAAGACTAAATAAAAGAGACTTCCCCTCAAAGGTAGAAGTGTCTCTCTCAGCCCATTATGTAAGGACAATTTTCACTCATGGTCTCCTTATTCAAATCTCTACCATAGGCTTGTAATTATTCTACCTCTCTACCACAAGATCAATATAGTGTGAATCAAGAGGACTTTGGGTATGGATGATGGGGGTTGCAAATAATGATGTAAAATGATGAAAAGAAATCCTTGAATACACAGCACTAAAAGAATCTAATCATATCAATGTCTTTCTAAGACTTTAGAGAAATTCTCACTCAAACTTTTCTCTTTATTATTATTTTTTATTTCTTTTTATTCTTCTTTTCTCTTTTTTATTTTTTATTTTTCTCATTGTACTAATCACAATTTGATCAAAATATGATTACATATATAAAAAGAATGCAGTTCCCAATACTATTTTTCAAGATTGAATGGCTCAAAAGGGTGAAATGGGTAAGTTATGAAGGGTTTGTGTTTGGGCAAAATGAAAGGTTTTGAAATGAAGGCCTCTATTATTTTCATAGAATATTGGATCATAAAGCTTTGATAAGAATCAAGACAAGTTCTATAGAGATTATAAATCAAGATAGACCAACAATAATTAAATGAAATTAGGCCCAATTATCCTTACGACAAGGCTAACGTCTCAATTATATAGTCTCAATAACTAAACATGCAAAGAGTCAATTTAAAACTGCGTCTAGTCTTATCATGCCACTTTACAAATCTCAACAATATAATTTAAAGTTTACAACATAATTTCCATTCGTACACATATGCACATTTCTACTTCAAGCATCATGGATTTCCTCCTTACCCTTTGATGTGCTTCAACCTAAAAATGGTTAGTGGGGGAGGGTGAGATTTTTGGAAATCCCAGTAGCAAAACTTTCAAACACACATTATAAAATTGCATGACAACTTTCAACATAAGTGTGAATTCATAAAAGTGCAACATGTAACAATGAAATGCATATGACCATAGCAAACAAAAGCACATATTCACACTTTCAATCATCACAAATTTTCAACACAGGTCATGCATAATTCATACACATTTTCAAAGCAATTAAGCTTAGGGTTAGAAGGTCTTGCTACCTTTAGCTCTTTAACTTTCCTTTTAACTTGCAAGCTCTCTTGGTCTCCTTAAAATTAATCCTCTTGCACCAAACACTTGCCTACATAATCAACAATATTATGGCCATTAATCACAAGCCATTTCCAAGATAAAAACCAAGGTAAAACTCCTTTGAACCAACTCTTAAACTTTAAGAACCTTAGAAACCCTAACTTGTCACTAATGTCCTTCCCCCTGAACCAGTCATGGCCGAGAGGTTTCCCCAAAATCCTTAATATGAACTTTTCAACTTTCATCACCAATAACACTTGATTCTTAATTCCAAAATCATATTCAAGCAAGAAATGAAGTATAGGATGAGTAGAAGAAGTTTTGTGAAGTGCACTTTGAGAGAAAATACCGATCTGGTAGTGTTTCGGTGGATTGAAGTTCTTGAAAGTTACTATTCACCTTCTATCTCTCCTCTAACAATTTCTCTTGATTTTTCAACCTTTTCCCATGTTTTTTTGCTTGCTTGGGTCAGTTAAAATGGGCTGAGGATGGAGGAGATTTGTGTGTTTAATAATCCTCACCTAAATAAATTAAGGGTTAAGATTGAGTCTTAATACTTAAGCATAATCTATGGGCTAAGATTTGCCCACATGCATGACACCTTCTTGCTTCTCATTGGCTACTTAAAAGGTGTCATGATGGCTGTAATTTTCTCGTTACAAATTTGGTTTCATTAGCCAAATAGGATCTCATTCGGTTACTTTTACCGATTGCATTTTTACCGGTAAACTTAACTTTATTCTGGTAAATCTTTTTCTAGTTTTTTGGAGATATTTTCTTTCTCATTTAATCTCCATATTTTCATCTTGAATATAACAAAATTATTATCTCCAAAATACCCCTTACATTCCTTAAATTTCACTGGATTAATTTATCTTGTGCAAAATTCCTGAAAACGTACAATGGAGAGCAAAATTCTTTTTGGGCCTTGAAAAATACTACATTTTTCACTAATTCTCTAGCCATTTTTGTTTTTCCAAAATACCCTCTAGATTGTCCAAAATTAATTTTTGAAATAATTATATTTCAGGGATTTTTGGGTATTTTTCCCAATTTTCAAGAAAATCGCCTTAATCGTACACTAAATAATAATTTTATTAAATACTATAAAATTCACTGAATTTTCCCATATTTTTGTTTCAATTTTTGGAATGCTCCTGATACCATAAATAATTATTTTTCCCCATTTTACCCTTCAACATTTCATAGACAGAAATCCAATCCGAATCTGGAAAATCCGTGATTCATGGTTTTGCTCCGCGAGTCGAGCTTTGTCTATTGGGCATCTGGAAGTTTTTGGTCAACAGTTGACTTTGACTTTGTCAAATGACCAAAATGCCCTTCCATTTTCTCATAAGTACCATTTTGCCCTTACTTTCTCTATTTTTTCCAAAATTCCAACTTTACCTTTACTCTCTATACTTAAAGACCTTTATGTCCTTAGTATTTTTATCTAATGACAAATAGGCCCCTTCCCAGGGGGTCACCCACCCCGAAATTGCTCCTACCACTAGCACGCTTACTTTATTTCAGTCAATAGCAAAAAAACGGATATTACACATTACTTGATGCATTATGCCTTTAGTTGGATGAGTTGTTGATCTATTTATACTTTCAATGATGTATGTGAATAGACAAGCATGAGTAGTAAAAGTTTTGAGGTTACACAACCCCTAATTGCTAACCCTGATGAGAAAGCCTGCGATACGTATACTTTGGAGGTGAACATACACTATGAGCCATCCATTAACTCCTTATTTTTCCATATAAGCTCATATTATATCAGTATTGAACCACTTTAAGGCCTTAGATAACTTAAAATAACCAAAGAAGTGAACTTGAAAATTTCATTTTGAAGTTACTATTCACTTGGTCATTTTCCAAATTTCTGGCCCAATTTTGAAAAATCATAACTAATTCTAGAAAAAAGCAAATGGAGTGGTTCAAATTTCTATTTGAAGCTTATAAAGTGATCTATAGGGAAAAAAATACTCACAGGATCCAAAACTTACCCAATTGATACAGTTTATTACGTGAAGTTGCACTGTTCATATGGTCATTTTTCAATTTTCCAGGTTTTTCTCTTAAATTTGGAAAATCATAACTTCTTGTATAAAAGTCCAATTTCAGCAAACTTTGGCTTGTTTTAAACTTTACCATATGAAATATTTTTCCACCAAGTTTCAGATCAATTTTAGATCATTTACTATTTTTCCTCATAACCCAAACTTAGGGAATTGAAAGGGGCATTGGACCCTTTTAACTTGTAACTTTATTCATTCGTTACCAATTGATCTCATTCTTTTTCATGCCATTTTTACCAACATAATAATACTACATCCGCATGTTATATTTCAAATAGGCATGTGACCAAAGCATGAAGAGGTTTATGGATTACATTTAATCTAAACACTTAAACATGTACACTATATAATTTGATAACCAATCCCCACATTATGCTCCTTTATGCTTCACTAACCTTTTCTTTGCCCTTGCTTAAACTTGTACCTAAAATGGTTAGTTGGAGAGGGTGAGATTTCAAGGAAATCCCAGTACCAAACACTCTAATAATACATCTACATGTATGATTATCAAATGAAACAATTATGCCATGTAACAAGAATAATCGATCAAGTTTTCACCAAGTCAAGACAATCATTGCATAACAACCAATGGCTACAACCACACAACAAACATGGCATTAACACATATATAATCAATGCAAAGTAGATGCCAAAGTTAGGAGTGTTGCTACCTTGTCCTCTTAATTCCCCCTTGAACTTGAAGCTCTCTTATTAATCTTTTCCAATGATTTCTTTGGTATTTAAACTTCCTAAATATTACATAAGAACATAATCATAAATTTACAACCATCACAAAGCAAGAAAACTTGCAAAAACGCAATATAACCTTTAATGCTCCTTTAAGCACCCTTAAAACTTTGAAACTTGCTCTTATGATTTCTAATGCTTCCCAAATCCATTTATCACTTTTGCCCTAAACAAATTTGGCTTCTAAACTCAATGGAAACATCAAAATCATGAAAATCACATTATTTCTTCATGAATCGAAACTGGATGAAACTCTGGAAATTTTCAAAAAATGGGATTTTTCAATTTTTCTTCAAATATAATGACATATTCTTGATCCCAAAACACTTCTCATGGATTATTTAGCTCAAAAACAACTCTTCCCCATCAAATATAAAATTGGACAGAACCTTCCCTTAGAGTTTGAGATTCCAAAAATCTATACAATCATCAAACCCAAGCAATATATGCATCAATGTACTCCTTATCATGCAAGGAGTGTTTTGCAACCTTTAGTTTCCTCTAAATCCCTCTCTTTTCCATTTTTCATCTCATGAACACTAACTTTCCAGCCACCAAAAGAGAGCCAAAACCAAAAATCTAAACCGGTAGAAAGGTAGAGGAAGCTCCAAGGATCAAGAAAAGGTATAGGCTTGGGCGGATTAGTGCTTTGCCTTACTAGTTCTTAAAACTCTTCTTCTTCCTCAAGATTGGAAATGGCATCTTGTCTTCTTCTTTTTGCTCTCAAAATGACAACACAAAGGAAAGAGGAAGAGGAAGATTTTTACTTATATTAATCTTGTGTAAAAGAATGGATGGCCAAGATGTGATCTTGAATTTACCAACACTACATACACATATCCTCCTCTCATTGGTTGATAAGAAGTGGTCATTATTGCTTGTACTAATGTATAAAATCTGGTTAGGGATTTAGTTCCTCTAACCAAACCGACTGCCATTCGGTTACGTTATCCGATTACAACTTTTACCAGTAAACATAACTTTATTTCGGTAAATCTTTTTCTACTTTTATGGAGATTTTTTCTTCCTCATTTAATCTCCATACTCTCCTCTTGAATATGATAAATTTATTATCCCCAAAATACCCCTTGAACTCATCAAAAATTTATAGGTTTATTTTATCATGTCCAAAACCCCTGAAAACGGGCAATCGGAGGAGGAAATACTTTTAGGGCTTCAAAAATTTCTACATTTTTCACTGATACTCTAGCCCTTTTTCTTTTCCCAAAATTCCCTCTAGATTTTTCAAAATTAATTTTTGAAATAAATTATATTTTAGGGATTTTTGGGTCTTTTTCCCGATTTCTGGGAAAACCGCCTTAATCGTATACTGGGCAATAATTTATTAAATACTACAAAATTCACTGAATTTTTCTATACTATGGTCTCTGATCTTTGGGAACTCCTGGTACCTTAAATAATTATTTTCCCCTTTACACCTTCAAAATTATATAGATAGACATCCAGTTCGAATATAGAAAATCCGTGATTCACAGTTATGATCAGTGAGTCGAGCTCTATCTATTGGGCATCTGTAAATTTTTTTGTCAACAGTTGACTTTATCAAATGACCAAAATGCCCTTCTGGTTTCTCTTATTTACCATTTTCCCTTACCTTCTCTAATTTTCCAAAATTCCCATTTTAACCTTACTTTTAACACTTAAAGGCCTTTATATCCTTGGTCTTTTTGTTAAATCACATATATGTGCTTCCCAGAAGGTTATCCATCCTCACAACTTTGGAATTCCTATGGAATTCCATCCACTAGGCTAGATCTGACTTTGTGACTTCCGGCCCACAATCTTTCTTTCTTTAAGTACTATCTATCTCTGACTTCAAATTCACTTCATAATTATCATATTAGCATTTATATCAGTTAGCAGTAAAATCATGGATATTACAAAAATCGCTAATGAAAGTTTAGAGGTATGCTTTCTTTTGGGTATTTCCTCTTCTCATTATAATGTAACGTACCTTATCCTGATCAAGGAACCTTTCTTAGCTTTCTTTTACTTACTTTACAGTGGCATTTATTGATGATCCTGATGATTCGGCCACAGTTGAAAGTATAAACTTGTCATTGTTAAAGGCATTAGAAATGGATCAAAACACTTGTAATTTCCAAGGATTGCATTATAGGGTGCAACTCTAGGTCGTTCTCTATAATATCCACCTTTTCTGTAAGCCGACATAGAGGCCAAATCGATAGTTATAAGTTAAGATAAGGCTCAGAAATAAAAGTACAGAAAAGGAGATGTCACTGGAATTAAGAGACCCTAGTCAGATTAGTCCTAAGGCTTTGAGATTTCTAAGAATATAAGCCAGGGACATAAATGTCATTAAGTATAAAGACCAAGGGCATTATGGTCATTGGATAAAAATGGCTAAACCAGTAGTCCAAAGTCAAGTGAGAGACCACGGATAGAAAGAACGGAAAAAGTTGACGCTGTTGGGCCAAGAGTCGCAGAATCAGATTTGGCTCGGTGGATGGAAGTCGGTAGGAACTTTAAAGTTAAGCGTGCTCATCCTGGAGAAATTTTAGGATGGGTGACCTCCTGGGAAGTTGCCCCAGGAATCAGAAACCAAAAGATCAAGGCCAAAAGGTCATGGGCAAAATGGGAATTTATGAAAGGTTAGACTGTGAAAGGGTATTTTGGTTATTAAGAGAAAGTGTAAGGGCATTTTGGTCATTGGACAAAGTCAAAGTCAAAGTCAAAGTCAAAGTCAAAAAATAAACATTTGACAAAAAAGTCAGACAATCTACAGATGCCTAAAAGATAAAGCAGAACTCACTGATTACCAGAGATTCAACCGATTGTTGAAATTCGGTCTGGATGATGAATTATGGAATTTTAAAGATTTGATGATTAAAAATATTTATTTAAGGTATCAGGAGTTCTCTAAGACAAAAACCAGAGTCTAGAAAGATTCAGTGAATTGTATAGTATTTTACAAAATTATTGCCCAAAATACGATTAAGGCGATTTCCCCGAAAATGAGGAAAAAGGCCCAAGAAATCCCCAAAAATATAATTTCTTGCAAAAATTAATTTGGGACATTTAGAAGGTATGTTGGGGAAAAGAGAAGGCTAAAATATCAATGAAAAATATAGAAAATTATAAGGCCCTAAAAATGCTTTATTATAAAATTGCTCGTTTTCAGGAGTTTTCGGCAGGATAAAATAATCCTGTTAATTTTGGATGGATTAAGGGATAATTTGAGGATGATGATTTTAATATATTCAAGAGGGAATTATGGAGATTAAATGAGGAAAGAAACATTTTCAGAAAAGCAGAAAAAGATTTACCGGAATAGAGTTATGTTTACCGGTAAAAAGTGTAATCGGTAGAAGTAACCGAATGGAATTCGGTTTGGTTAATGTAACCAAACTGTGACACTCCTTAATCTTTACCTTTAGCTTCATTAAATATCTATTTGGAAGCACCTTTAGGCCTTTAGTGACTTAGAGTAACCAAAGAGTGAAAAATAAAATTTTCAAGTTTAAGGTTACTATTCACGTCACTATTCACAGAATTTTGGGTCAACTTTGAAAATTCATAACTAATTGTAGAAAAATCGAAATTGAGTGCTTCCAATTTCTATTTGAAGCTTGTAAGTTTCTTTATAAGGTAAAAATACTCATTGAGTCATTTATTTTCCGAAATGATACAGTTTAATTCGTGAAAAAGTACTTTTCATTTGGTCAATTTTCTATTTTCCCAGGTTTTTCAGTGATTTTCTTCAATCTTTGGAACATCATAACTTTCTGTACAAAACTCCAAATCCATTGTTCTTTGGCTTGTTGTAAACCTTACAATGCCAACTATGTTTCTGTAAAATGTCAGATCCATTGGAGTTCATTTACCCTGTTTTGAAATAGGCCAAAGTTAGGGGTTTGACCAACTTCACTTTGATAAAAAGTCAAACTTCTCATTTTCAAACTTCATCTTTTTGAAACCCTAACTCCTAATTCTTTTTGAACCATATTTGATCATTCATTTAGGAGTTCTTAGCTATCATATAACATCCATACATGCATGGGCTCATTAGACATATTACATTACATACATACACTCC
>JANTPZ010144148.1:0-19423 GCA_025593235.1 Vachellia pachyceras | reverse complement strand
TCTTAATAGCTTAAGTATTTTATTTGAGGTTGTTGGATATAATAATAATCTTATTTATGAGTTAAATATTCTATTTGAGGGTTAAAAATTTTAAAGTTGGAATTTTTAGCGTGAAATTATTTGTAGTATTAAGATAATAATAGTTTTAAAATATATTAAGGTATATGAGGATTTTAATAAAATGAGATATTTGAGAAATTATTAATAATTTTGTTTTATGAGTATTTTAAATTCTAGATTCAGTAAAATCTTGGCTTTAAAAATATATGTGTACATATATATATATATTGGTGGTCATTGTGGTATTGGGCATTCTAAAGGGATTTAAATCTGTAAGTTGTTATTTTTACCACCTAAATTAGTTATTAAACTAAAGTGTGGGTAATATTGAATTGTGTGGATTAACTGTGAAAAATTGTTGATTTTGAGCACGGGGATTTCTGTTGTGATAGTGTTGTCTTTGCTTGGAGAGAGGTAACCATTTTCCACTTATCATAGATATTGATTACTAGCTTTTAAGTTAATTTGATAATATGCTCCGATGATATGTTATATGGATTTTATATTTAAAAAATGTTCAGTGGATTTGATGATTTTTTGGAGAAAAATATAAATATATAAAAGAAATTTATGGATGGCTACGGCTACATCCACGAGAGTTAGACCGTTAGGTGGCTATGGCTGCATCCACAGGAGCAATACCGTTAGGTGGCTACGGCTGCACTGAAACGGATTATATCTGATACATGAGATGCTGGTGGGTGGTTACGGCTGCATCCACGTGATTAAACCGTGAGGTGGCTACGGCTGCACCGAAACGGACCGTTAGGTGGCTACGGCTACACTGAAATGGATGACATCTGGTTAAAGAAGCACTGGTGGATGGCTACGGCTGCATCCACAGGAGCAACACCGTTAGGTGGCTACGGCTACACTGAAATGGATCATATCTGATTATTGAGATATTGGTGGGTGGCTACGGCTGCATCCATGTGAATACGATCGTCAGGTGGCTACGGCTACACCGCAACGGGGATATTTTATTAATGAAGTGCCGGTTCGTTACATAAAAGATTTAAATGATTTAATTGTAATATTTTGTGCATCTCTATCTTATTCTATCCACTTTGGCATTTTTTTGTACATGTCGGTGTGTACGATGAGTTGGAATTTGGTTACGGAGACCGTTGTCTCACCCCGTTGCTCTTAACATTTTTCAGGGAATAGTTCTGGTGCTGGTACGTCGGGAGAATTGCAGAGGCTTAGATATCTCGGCATATCTCTGTAAAGCCTCTTTTGTTATGTATGTGCTGATTGAAGTATATTGCCATCTATAGGGCTCATTTTACGAACTCTGATTTTAACTGTTTAGTTGCATGATTTTTTTGAGGATCTATTTCCAATAAGTGGGCTGGTTGAAGGCTTGATGCCTCAATAGTTAATGATATTATGTTGTGGATCCACAAATTATTGATTCGATATTTTGTGTTATCTGTTGCGGTAGAAATGTAAACTTTTCAAAGTCATGGTTTATTATCCGATTGTTTTATTAAATATTTATCTACCATGACTAATAGTCATAAAAATTGAGTTATTACACATGGGGTGCTAGAGAGTATTGTGTCAGATCGCGATCCACGATTTACTTCTCTTTTTTGGAGGTCACTGCAAGATGCTATGTGGACTCATTTGAGTTTTAGCACTGCTCATCATCCTCAAATTGATGGACAGATAAAGAGGATTATGCAGACTATAGAGGACATGTTATGGGCATGCGCGATTGAGCTGACAGGAAGTTGGGATTATCACCTTCCTCTAGCTGAGTTTGCATACTATTGATACCTTATTTTGATGATAACAAAATGATTTCAAGAGTTATAAAGCTTAAATTGTTGATGAGTACGTGATTTTATTGAAATACTCGAGCTCTGTCAAGTTTGTGTGAAAGTATTGAGGAATACTCGAGTTGTGTGTTTGAACACTTGAGTATCAATGTTTTTCATACGTTCAAAATCAATACTTTCAAGCAACACTTGAGTTTTTGTTGAAAGTGTTGACAATACTCGAGTTCTTGATTGCAACACTCGAGTATTGAAGGTTAAAAATGTTTCTGAAATCCAACACTTTAAGTGGAAACTCGAGTACTATGATGAAGTGTTGCAAACACTCGAGTGATCAGTTTGAAAACTCGAGTATTGGTGTTAAAATGTGCTTTGAAAGAATACTCCCATGTGAAACTCGAGTGATGATCTTGAAGTATTGGCAACACTCGAGTACCGTGTTGCAATACTCGAGTATCGGGCTTGTTTTTCAAGCCAATATTCAACACTTGAAGCAGAACACTTGAGTTACAAATGGAAGTATTGACAACACTCAAGTTCTAAGGTTGAATACTCGAGTATTGAGCCTAAATACTTGAACTTGAAGTGAAACACTCGTGTTGTGGAAGAAGTGTTGACAACACTCGAGTGCTTGTTTTTCAACACTCAAGTATTGAGCAAAAGTTTTCAAATAAAGAGACAACACTTCAAGCACAACACTCGAGTATTAGGTGAAAGTGTTGACAACACTCGAGTACTAATTTCTGAACACTCGATTATCGAGCCTCTTCTTCACAAAAACTCAACACTTCCATCTAAACACTCGAGTAATGGACAACACTCGAGTATTATGTTTTCAACACTTCAGTATTAAGGGATTTCAAATGTTTTCACTTCTAGCTTTCATCTAAACACTCGAGTATCAACTGAAATTATTCTCAACACTCGAGTACAATGTTTCTAACACTCGAGTATTCACATCAAACTTTCAAAATATTTTCAATACTCTCAGTCAACACTCGAGTAACCTTAAAAGTGTTTACAAAACTCGAGCATTGACTCAGAACACTCGAGTATTACTCCATAATATTCTAAATGCTTGGGTAACACTCGAGTGTTAAGATCAATCACTCGAGTATATTTTCTCAACGGCTATTTTCTCTTTCTGACAGCTTTTCACCTGTTCCATATCTTTCCCTATTCGTGTATAACAACGTTTGAACTTAACCTACCCTCATAAATGCTGAAATGCAGGATCAAAGGAAGAGAAAAACTCTGTACCTGTTGACAGAAAGCATAAATCAAGACTTCGTCGCCCATGCCTCTCAGAAAGCATTAATTGCAATATTAATGGCGAAGACGAAGAGTTGGTGGATGAGATTAACGGGAAACAAACTCTATCTAACGACAACATTATTTCTCTCATCTATAAAAGGCACCAAGCATTCATTACAGAGACAAGAATTCGTTCACGAGCATTAAAAGCCTTAGTCTATTTCTCTGTGATTTCATTCAATTCTTATTCTGAACTTCATTTATTGCTATCAACTCTTTAAGAGAGATTCTTACAGCAAAATCCTTTGTAAATTTGAGGGTTAATTCAAGGTTGGGACCTTGAATATATTGGGAAGAGATTTGGTCTGAAAGAAAAGAGAAAAACAGAGAGAGTGAGACTCTGTTTGATTACGTATAGTAAGGGGGAGCGTGATTCTCCATTGTAAAAGGCTGTTGTGCCTGATTGGTTTGATTTAGTGGATTAAGAAAGCTCAGAGGTGCTCTGAGGACTAGACGTAGGTTAGAAGGACCGAACCAGGATAAATCTGTTTGTTTATCTTCTCCTTCATCTCTCTGCTTCATTGTTTTAAATTTATTTTTAAATCTAATTTTTTAAATTAGACCAATTCACCCCCCCTCTTGGTCTTTTCTTACACTAACACATACAACAATAGCTACCACGCAAGCATTAATATGGCACCTTACGAAGCATTGTATGGAAGGAATTATATGTCTCGAATTTGCTGGACTGAATTGATTGAGAGGAGTTTACTTGGCCCAAATTTGGTGGACCAGACTACTTAAAAGATTTTGATGATTTAACAAAAACTCCTTACAGCTCAGAGCAGACAAAGAAGTTATGCTGATAGAGAAGGCGGCCATTGGAGTTCATGGTGGGAGAACATGTATTTCTGAGAGTCACACCGGCGACAGGCATTGGTAAAGCAATTTGAGCAAGGAAGCTTATGCCTCGTTTTATGGGACCCTATGAGATTTTGAAGAGATTGGGGCCAGTGGCTTATAGAATTGCCTTACCCCCATAGTTGGCAAACCTTCATGATTCTTTTATGTATCACAATTGAAGAAATATCAACTGGATCCTCATGATATAGAGCTCAGAGATAACATGACATATAAAGTTGAGCCAGAGCGGATTGTGGATGCCAGGGATAAGCAATTACGCAATAAAACCATCAGGCTGGTAAAGGCTTTATGGAGAGGAATGACTTCTGGCGATGTCACGTGGGAGACAGAGGATAAGATGAAGCAAAAGTATCCTCGTTTATTTAGCTAAGTATGTCTTTTAGTTCACGTGTCGAATTTTGAGGACAAAATTGCTTTTTAAGATGGGAGAGTTGTAACATCCTTTTTTTTATTTGTAGTGGTTGTTGTTAGGTCACTAATTAATCAGATAATAAAACAAACTAGGACAAAAAATAAAAAAAATCAAATTTAGATTTAATAGATATATAAAAATATATGAATATGAGATAATCCCTCGCAATAATATTAATTGTATGTGTGTAAAATTGTTTTATTATTAAAATAAGTAATACAAAATAAGCATTATTATAATTATTATTTTCTTGGTTTTTAAAAAGGGTATTATTCATATATAATACTATTTTATTCAAAATAAAGCCCTAACTCTATCTCTATATAAAGCCCACTCTCCTCATCCTAACCCTAACCAGCGCTACAGTAATAATAGACCTTAGTACCGCCGCGTACTCCCATCTTCTCATCTTTCTTCCCTTATTTCATTCGTTGGTCTTCATTACTAAAAAGAAAAAAAATATGTCTTGTCAATCTTTTCTTCTGTCATTCAATAGGTTATTCAACATTTTCTCAAGCCTTAACATAGCTCCCTACTAGCTCACAGTAGAAACTCAAAGGGTAGAAATATATTGATTTCCCTTTTTAAACAATATCATCTAGCCATGTTTATGAACCTTGAACTTTGGAGTACAGCTTCTTTTCCCTTGAAACTGAAATGTGCTATTAGTTACTAGACTTGAAAATATTAACTCCCCCTTTTAGGCACTTTTAGTCCACCCTCACAAATCACAACACTCCATCATTTCCCTCACGTTTGATGTAACTATTTTGCATATAGAAGGTTGTAAATGGTTGTGATATGGTGTGGATGTATGTATGCATTTTTTCTAATATATATATAAATAGATAAATATATATATTGGTATATATATCTATGTACAAGTATATTTAAAAGCATTACATTTTTTTACCAAACACATCTTTCTAATGTTCTTTAAAAAAAAAAAAAAAAGAAAGAAAGGAGAAAGGAAAGGCATCACTATGTGTGAAAATATATTGTGTATGTGAGTTTTTAAGTGTGTACAAGTGTAGGTGTGTGTAGGTGTAAAGTGGGTGAGTGTCAGTGGCTAGTTTTAGAGTTTTAGATATTTTCCTTCCATCAAATTTTTAATACAAGTACAATTGTAGATGTGAATAGCTTTGTATACGTGAGGGGGTAGTTGCTTTTATTCAACTAATGAAATAAAAATATATAAAAAATAATGAAATGAAATGACAGCACGGTACAGGTATGGATATTAATGTGAGGGCTGAGAGTTTGGTTGCATTTTATAAATATATATAATAACTTAAAATAATAATAAAAAAGAAGAGAAGAATTGAAGGCTACGACAATGGCATGTCTTAAAGGTATATATATAGTAAGGTTAAGAGAAATAAAAGAACAGAAAGAGAAGATGTCAATGGACTAAAGTGACCTTGGTCAATTTAGTTCTAAGCCTTTGAAATTACTAAGAATGTAAGCCAGGGACATAAATGTCATTAAGTATAAAGACCAAGGGCAATATGGTCATTGGATAAAAAGGGCCAAACCTGTAGTCAAAAGTCGAGTTAAAGCCCATAGAAAGCACGGAAAAAGATGATGCCGATGGGCTAGAAAACCCAAAGTTAAACCTGAACTAGCGGGTGAAATTTTATAAGAACTTCATAGTTAAACGTGCTCACCCTAGAGTAATGTTAGGATGGGTGACCTTTTGGGAAGGACCCATATGTCATTAGACAAAAAGACTAAGGATATAAAGGTCTTTAAGTATGAAAAGTAGGGGTAAAATGAGAATTATGAAAGACTAGTAAAAGTATGGGTAAAATGGTAAATAAGAGAAAAGGAAGGGCATTTTAGTCAATTGACAAAGTCAAAGTCAAAATTTAACTATTGACAAAAAATTTATAGATGCCCAATAGACAGAGCACGACTCACTGATCGCAACCTTGATTCACGGATTTTCCAGATTCGGACAAGATTTCTGTATATAGAATTTTGAAGGGAAGAAAAGGGAAAAATAATTATTTATGGTATCAAGAGTTCTCAAAGATCAGAGATCAGAGTATCAAAAAATTTAGTGAATTTTATAGTATTTTATAAAATTATTGCCCAGTATACGATAAAAGGTGATTTTCTCGAATGGCAGGAAAAAGACACGAAAACCCCAGAAATATAATTTTATTCAAAAATTAATTTTAGACAATCTAGGGGCAATTTGGGAAAAGAAAACGTCTAGAGTATTAGTAGAAAATGTAGTAATTTTTAAGGCCCTAAAATATTTTGCGCTACGATTGTACGTTTTCAAGGGTTTTTGACAAGATAAAATTACCCTGTTAATTTTGGACAAATTTCAGGGGTTTTTTTTGGAAAACCTTTCGGCATATTAGTAAATGAATTATGGAGATTAAAAGAAGAATAAAAGATCTCCAGAAAAGTAGAGAAAATTTACCGGAATAAAGTTTTGTTTACCGGTAAAAAGTGTAATCGGTAGAAGTAACCGTATGAAAATTGGTTTGGTTAGAGTAACCAAATCCTAACTCTCTAATTACCTTCATTAGACTTCAACCAATGAGAAGAGAGCACATGAGTTAAGTGGTGGCTAAATTGGATCCCTTAGATCAAGTTTAAAATTGAAGATATAATCTTGTCCCGTAATTTTTCTATAAGAGATTAAATTAAATAGCCAAATTCCTTCTCTTCTCTTCATTTTGGCCGACATATTGGACTGTCTTGGGAGCTTAGAGGTGATGCCATTTTTTCCATACACAGAGTAGAACAAGGTTCACAAAACTCAAGGTAAAAGCTTAGGCAACCAAAACCGTATCTTATTTCGATCCTTGCAACTCCCTCTTCCTTTCTATTGGTTTAGAATTTTGATTTAACTCCTCTTTTTCAAGATTCAAAATTGAGGTTCTTGAGATCAAGAGTGAGAAAGAGAGGGATTTAAAGCTAATAGTTAGGTGTAAAAGACTCCTTGTGTTGTAATTAAGGAGTAAATTGGTGTATAGCTTGTGATTGTTTGGTTGTTGTTTGATGGTTTTGTAAATTTTAGGATGGCAAACCCTAAGGGGAGGTGCTGCCAAAATTTCTAATGGGTGTAGAGAGTTTTATTCAAGCTATATAATTAATGAGAATGAGTTTGGAAACAAGAAAATGATGATACATATCATGATAACTTGAAAAAGAATTACTTTCCCTCCTTTTGGCAATTTTCGTTCAGATCTGGAAGTGGATGAAGAAGTGTTGTTTTGATGATTTTAATTCTTCCAATGGCTTTAAAATGAGATTTTTTGTAGGGTAAAGGTGAGCACAAACCTTGGGAAGCATTAGAAAACACTAAGACAAGTTAAAGTGTCCTAGGGCTAATGAAATTCAAAGGGAAGTTTAATGGAGTTTTAAATTGATTCTTGCCTTGGAAATGGCTTATGTTTACTGGCCATAATGTTGTGCATTATGTAGGTAAGAGTTTGGTGCAAGGAATTAATTTTTCAAGTAATCAAGAAAGCATCAAAGTTAAGGGAAAGGTTAAGAGCTAAAGGTAGCAAGACCTTCTAACTTAAACTACTTGTTGTGAAATTGTTTTGGTATTGTGCATGAATTATTTTATGAGAATGAAAGTGTGAATATATTATTGATGTGCTATGGCCATATGCATATACATGTCTCATGTTGCACATTCATTTCATTATGCATTCACACTTATTTTTAAACAATGTCATGCATTTTATTAAGTATGTTAGAAAGTTTTGCTATTGGGATTTCTTTGAAATCTCATTCTTTCCCACTAACATTTTCTAGGTGGAAGCTCATACAAGGGTATGGATAAAGTAAATGATGTTTAAGCAAGTTTAGTGTATACTTTTGATAGTGTTTTGGTGATGTAAAGTAAATGTTATCTTTATTCCAAGTGGTTATGTGAGTATGTAACTTAAACTCCTACATGAATGGTAGTCAACTAGTAGTGGAAGCATGCCCTAGCTATACTCATATGCATGATTATACATGAGCAAATGAGGTTAAGAAGTGAGCATGCTTAAAAACGAAAGTATGAAATGGTAAGTTTTAGTAAAAAGTGGTTAGAAAGTTGGTTAAACCATGATTTTGGCACGATCTGGAATAGGGAAAATGAACTTCAAATGAATTGAATTTTTCCAGAAATATTGTTCATATTGCAAGCTTTAAAACAAGCCAAAGAACACTGGATTTGGAGTTTTGTACAAAATGTTATGATGTTCCAAAGTTTGAAGAAATTCATGGAAAAACCTGGGAAAATTGAAAATCACCAAATGAACAGTGAATCTTTGTGCAACAAGCTGTATCAATTGGGCAAGTTAATGATCCAATGAGTATTTGTTTCCCATATAGGAACTTATAAGCTTCAAATAGAAATTGGACCCACTCAATTTCAATTTTTCTAGAATTAGTTATGAATTTTCAAATTTGGGTCAAAATTCTGTGAATAGTAATCCAAAAAATCAAAATTTCAGTTTTGATTTCTTTTGGAATTTTTGTCTATTCAAGGCCCAAAAGTGGTCCCATATTGCTATAAAATGAAGCTTAAGAGGTAGTTAAGGTGTGTTACACACCCCGTTATATTAACATTGTAACACTCCTTATTTTCCTCTAGAAGCTTGATATTAGATCACTATTGAAACACTTTAGGGCCTTGGATAACTTAAATTGATCAAAGAAGTGGAAATAAAATTTTCAAAACGGAGTTACTATTCATTTGGTCCATTTCCAGATTTCTAGCCCAACTTTGAAAATTCATAACTAATTCTAGAAAAATCGAAATTGAGTGGTTCAAATTTCTATTTAAAGCTTATTAATTGATATATATAAGGGAAAAATACCTACTGATTTCAAAACTTGCCCAATCGATACAGTTAATTCAGTGAATATCACTGTTCATTTGGTAACTTTCCAGTTTTCAAGATTTTTCTCTTAAATTTGAAAAATCATAACTCTATATTTGCACATCCAAATTTAGAAAAATTTGGCTCGTTTTAAAGCTTAGGATGTGCAATATTTAATTGGAAAGTTTCAAGTCATTTGGACTTTGTTTGCTATTTTTAATCATCACTTGAAAAAGGGTAGATTCTAGGGTTGTTGGAAACCCCTTACTTGAAACTTAACTTTTATTTAAAAATTTACCAAAACTCTTTTTGTTTAAAACTCAACCTCTAGCAATGCATGATTACTTATCTAACATTCCCTAGTATTTTAGTATGTTCTCATGCATATATTGGCATTTATGTACTTACTTTATCAAGTAGAGGTTTAAGATTACATAACTACATCAATATTCAAACATAAAGTTCCAATCATGCCATATAAAATTCCACAAGCAAGAGCATCATCTTCACTCATCCATAACTTTACCCTTACCCTTTCCTTGAGCTTGTACCTACATGGTTGGTTGGGGGATAATGAGACTTTTGGAAATCCCAGTAGCAAAACTTTCTAACACACATTGTAAAATTGCATGACAATTTTCAATATAAGTGTTAAATCATAAAAGTGCAACATGTAACAATGAAATGCATAAGGCCATAGCATACAAGAGCACATATTCACACATTCAATCATCACAAATTTTCAATACAAGTCATGCATAATTCATACACATTTTCAAAGCAATTAAGCTTAGGGTTAGAAGGTCTTGCTACCTTTTGCTCTTAACTTCCTTGTGACTTGAGGCTTTCTTGTCTAACTTTCCCAATGAGTTCTTTGATGTTTTAACTTCCTAAACATCATACAAGAACATAATCATCAATCTCAAGTTATCTACAATGCAAGACGATCACAAAAACGCAATATAACTCCCCTTGCTCTTTTTGATGAATTTTAGAGCTTCGAAACTTATCTTAATGATTTCTAATGCTTCCAAAAACTTGTGCTCACTTATACCCTACAAAAATCCTCATTTTAAAGCCATTGGAAGCATTAAAATCATTAGAATCCAGCTCCTTCCTTACCATCACAGATCTGAACGAAATCTTCCTCAAGCACACTAACATGATTATTCAATCTTTCAACATATATACCCACTTATTCTTGATCCCAAACTACTTTTCATGGATTATTTAGCTCAAAAACAACTCTTCCTCATCAAATATAAATTTGGACAGATCTCCCCTTAGGGTTTGAGATTCCAAAATTTCATACAAACATCAAACCCAAGCAATATATACATCAATCTTCTCCTTAACATGCAAGGAGTGTTTTGCAACCAATTATTTCCTCTAAATCCCTCTTTTTCTCATTTTTCCTCTCATGAACCCTAACTTTCCAGCCACCAAAAGAGAGCCAAAATCAAAAATCTAAACCGATAGAAAGGTAGAGGAAGTTGCAAGGAAGAAATTGATATATAGCATAAGGTGGAAACTCCTCTTACCTTGGATTTTCCTCAAGATCTTCTCTTCTTCTTCTTGCTTGAAGAATGGTGTCTTCTTATCTCTAATGGCAGCCAAGAAAAGTTGGCCAAATGAGGATGAGAATGGAGGGAGGAAGGCTTTTATAAATTGTTTAAGAGATGATGAAGGGTTGAGATGAAACCTTAGTAACTAAGTTTAATCTAAGGGTGAAAATTGCTCCCACATGTGTGCCACTTTCCTTCCTCTCATTGGTCACTTAAAAATATCATCATGGAGGCTTAAAAAAAATCTGGTTATGGTTTGGTTACATCAACCAAACCGAATTTCATTCAGTTACTTCTACCGGTTAAACGTTTTACCGGTAAACATAACTCTATTCCGGTAAATCTTTTTCTACTTTATTGGAGATATTTTCTTCCTCATTTAATCTCCATAATTACCTCTTAGATATATTCAAATCATCATCCTCAAAATATCCCTTAATCCAATCAAATTTAACAGGATTACTTTATCATGTCTAAAACTTCTGAAAACGAGCAATTTTATAATAAATCATTTTTAGGGCCTTATAATTTTCTTCATTTTTCATTGATATTTTAGCCCTTCTATTTTCCCAAAAATACCTTATAAATGTTCCAATATTAATTTTTTGCAATAAAAAATATTTTTGGGGATTTTCGAGCCTTTTCCTCATTTTTGGGAAACTCGCCTTAACCGTACTTTGGGCAATAATTTTGTAAAATACTATAAAATTTATTGAATTTTTTCTAGACTCTGGTTTTTGGTCTTAGAGAACTCCTGATACCATAAATAAATATTTTTAAACATCAAATCTTTAAAATTCCATAATTCCTCATCCAGACCGAATTTCAACAATCGGTTGAATCTCTGGTAATCAGTGAGTTATGCTCTATCTTTTGGGCATCTGTTAATTTTTCTGATTTTTGGTCAACTGTTTGACTTTGACTTTTACTTTGTCGAATGACAAAAATTCCCTTACACTTTTTCTTTATGACCAAAATGCCCTTTCACAGTCTAACTTTTCATAAATTCCTATTTTGCCCTTGACCTTTTGGCCCTTGATCTTTTGGTTTCTGATTCCTGGGGCAACTTCCCAGGAGGTCACCCATCCTAAAATTTCTCCAGGGCAAGCACGCTTAACTTTACTATTCCTACCAGCTTTCATCCACCGGGCTAAATCTGATTCGTGGCCTCTAACTTGAGTTTTGATTACTGGTTTAGCCCTTTTTTATCCAATGACCATATTGCCCTTGGTCTTTATACTTAATAACATTTATGTCCATGGCTTACATTCTTAGAAATCTCAAAGCCTTAGAACTAATTTGACCGGGGTCTTTTTTTAGTCCACCGACATCTCTTCCTTTTGTAATTTTTTTCTGGGCCTTGTCTTATCTTATAACTATCAATTTGGCCTCTATGTCGGCTTATAGAAAAGGGTGGATATTACACTCGAGCATCATAATCTAGCACTCGAGTATTATAAATTCTCAAAACTTATATTCCAACATTAGCACAGAATGCTCGAGTAATCATTGGAAGCATTATCAATACTCAAGCACTGAGATTTCTTACTCGAGTTTTGATCTTTGTCAAACACGTTCATGCATCACTCAAGCAGAAAGTCAAAGTATTGAACTTCTGTTTGAAAATTTTCAAACAACACTCTAGCATTGAGAAAGTTATGCTCGAGCATTGCTACTCTAACAGCTTGATGTCTGACACTCTCAACCTATGTTATGCACCTACTTTCCTTATCTGTGTAACGACGTTTTTTTTTTGAATATTAACTACTCTCATAAATGCAGAAGCTTGAAACATTTAATGAGGAAAGAAACACAAATTCGAGGCACGGAGACTTCAACGTTCGTTCTTCTGCAACATTCACCATCGTCTACATCAGTACCATTAAACGCCATGAATGAAGAATCCAAATGTCGACATTGAGTGTAACGGCTATTAAATGGAGTCTAACGGACATTGAATAAATTCTCAACTATAAAAGAAGAAGCATTCAATACAGAGAAGGAGCGATAACAAATAGTCTGAGCATTAAAAATCTCTGTGTTCATATTTCTTTCGTGACTTTGCTTTTTAACTCTGTGATTTTTGAAGTGCCTGATCTATTTATATTAGACTAATTCACCCCCCTCTTTGTCAAATCCAATTATAACATCTTTTCCATTTGCATCTGCATCAAGGAATACTTTGAGCTCATAGGAGTGTCAACACTTTTGCATTGATCCATTCCAAACTTCTTCAGGAGCTATCTTGATTGATAAAAATTCCATTCCTCTTTTGCTTAATTTGAAGTTCAAGAAAGAAATTCAATTCTCCCATCATGGACATTTCAAATTCTCCCTGCATCATCTTGGCAAATTCTTGCCAAAGATCATTGTTAGTTGGACCAAAAATAATATGATCAACATAGATCTGTATAACTGATAAATTTAATTTTGAATGTTTAATAAAGAGAGTTGTATCCACTTTTCCTCTACCAAAATCCTTTTTATTAAGAAATTATTTAATCTTTCATACCAAGCTCTAGGAGCTTACTTCAAGCCATAAAGAGCTTTCTTTAATTTGTAAACAAGGTTTGGTTTGGAAATATCTTCAAAACCAGGGGGTTGTTCAACATAAACTCCTTCCATGATAAAACCATTTAAGAAAGCACTCTTTACATCCATTTGAAAAATTTTAAAATCTATAATGCAAGCAAAGACAAGTAAGATGCGTATAGCTTCTAATCTTGCCACATGAGTACAAGTTTCTTCATAATCAATGCCTTCTTCTTGATTATATCCTTTCGTAACCAATATGGCTTTGTTTCTGACAATGATTCCAGATTCATCAAGCTTGTTTCTAAAAACCCATTTTGAACCAAAGACAGGATGATTATTAGGCCTGGGTACTAAATCCCAGACTTGGTTTCTTTCAAACTGATTTAATTATTCTTCCATTGCAATTATCCAATCATTGTCAGACAAAACTTCCTCAACATTCTTAGGCTCTATGTTTGAAATAAAAGCTGAAAATTGAGCCTCATTCATAAATCTTTTCTTGGTTTGTACACCGTTATTCACCTCTCCAATCACTTGATTGATGGGATGATTACGGATGTATTTCTAGGCTCTTGGTTGAGGGGATTGAGAATAATCATCTGATTGTTCAAAATCATGTTGGTTGATAATCAGATGAGTTTTCTTTGTTTGGATTTTCAAAAGGTTCAACATGATTTTGAACCATTGGTTGATAATCAGATGAGTTTTCTTTGTTTGGATTTTTCAAAACCTTTTGAAACAATAATTTCTTCATCAACATCAGATTTTGGTTGAGGATTAGCTTCCACAAACACTACATGCACTGATTCCTCTACCACACAAGTTCGTTTATTAAAAACTCTAAAAGCTTTACTTCTATTTGAATAACCAAGAAATAGACATTCATCAGACTTTGGATCAAACTTACCAAGGTTATCCTTATCATTGTTGTGTATGAAGCATTTGCTGCCGAAGACATGAAGATGAGACAGATTTGGCTTTCTTCCTTTGAATAGCTCATACGATGTGTTTCCCAGGGAATGTCTTATGTATGCTCTATTTGAGATGTAATATGCTGTACTTAGAGCATCTGTCTAAAACACATGAGAAACTTGCTTTTCTATCATCATTGCTCTCGCCATGTCTGCCAATACCCTGTTTTTCCTTTCTACCACTCCATTTTGTTGAGGGGTCCTTTGTGCTGAGAAGTTGTGATTGATCCCTTCACTTTCACAAAAGCCAACAAAGTCTTTATTCTCAAATTCTCCTCCATGATCTGTTCTAATAGAAACAATGGACATACCTTTCTCATTTTGGACCTTTTTGGCAAAAATAGTGAATAATTCAAATGGTTCATTCTTTGATGCTAAGAATATAGTCCATGTGAATCTAGAATAGTCATCAACAATTACAAGTGTATAAAGATTACTCCCAAGCTTTTTTACTCTAGCAGGACCCATCAAATCCATATGAAGAAGGCCAAGAGGTCTTTTTGAAGAAATTTTTGATTTTGATTTGAAGGAAGATTTGGTTTGTTTGCCTATTTGACAGGCATCACAAACTAAATCACTTTTGAATTTCAATTTAGGAAGCCCTTGCATTTCAGATTAATTTGTCAAGTTGATGCATGTTCACATGAGCCAATCGTTTATGCCACAATTGAGTTTCATCAGCTTGACTAATTAAGCAGGAATTTTTAAAATTCTTTTCTATATCAATAGTATAGCAATTACCATCCCTAGGAGCTCTAAGTTGAATGTTCAACTTTTCTTTGTCAATAAGAAGATCCTTTTTGTTGATAATGAAGCATTCCTCAGAATCAAAGATTACCCAGTTGTCTTTATCTGTGCTTTGACTCACACTGAGAAGATTGTGACAAAGTCCTTCCACAAGATATACTTCTTTGATAGGTGCTCCATTGACATTTGTAACTTCACCAATTCCAGCTATTCTCACTAATTGATTTCCACCAAAGCTCACCTTTCCACTATATTTAGCTCTCAGGTTGACAAATTTGCTTTTGTCCCCTGTTATATGTCTTGAGCATCCACTGTCAATGTTCCACTTGGAAGCTTTGGATGCTCTTAACCATACCTGCATGAAAATCACTTGATGGTTTTAGGTACCAAATTCTTATTAGGTCCTCTTGTGTTAGTATTTGGTGGAACATAAGTTCCTTTTGGTACCCACTTTTACGTTCCTAAAACTTTTTCTTTTTGAAATAACAGGAAGATTTTTATGTCCATTTCTGTTACAATAATTACAGAAGGTAAAAGGTTCTGAGGCAAGTGTAGTTTGTTGAAAATATTGTAAGTAACTTTTGTTGCCTTTCTTTTTCTTCCCCCTTTTGAAATCATTTTAAGGATGATATCCAATACCGCTCCTATCATTTGTAACTCTTTGATTTTTCAAAATTATCTGAAGCATTTCACTGCCTTGAGTAAACTTTTGAAGATTTTTGGATAAACATTCATTTTAATTTTTCAAAGTATCACAAATTGAGCAAAGTATTGACTACTTGTTTTTCAATAGGTTTTTCAAGCTCTTTAACTCTTTTTCTTAGAAAGGATAATTCTTTGGCCAATTTGAGCAATTCAACATGCATTTCATCATATTCAGAATGTAATTCTTCATAAGTTGGTTCAAGAATTGATTCTTATGCTTCTGAGTCCTCTTCCTGAGCAACAAGGCAGATATTTGCTTCCTTCTCAGCTTCACTTTCATCTTCATCTGAGCCATCACCCCAAATTCCTGAGACATATGCCTTCTTCTTCTTGAAGAATTTTGGTTTCTTTTTGTCCTTTTCTTTTTCTTTATTTTGAGTCGTAAGCTGAGGACAGTCCGCTTTAACATGGCCTGGCTTGTTACATTCATAGCAGATTATTTTGCTTGATCCTTCTTTGAATGGTCTTTTGAAATGTTGATCTTTACGATACATTCTTCTGAACTTTCTGACCACCATTGCAAGTTCTTCATCTTCTACATCACCTTCTTCAGTTTCTGACTCTCTCTTTAGAGTCAGTCCCTTCTTTTTCTTTTCTTCTATGTTGGGAAGCTCCTTTTTAAATTTATGCTTGCTTTCATATTTAGCAAGACTTCCAAATAGAGCTACCACCGAGGTCATTGATGACTCTGGACTCTTCAGTGGCAGTGACCTTAGCTTCCCATTTGATAGACAAAACATTTAATATTTTTCTTACTTCGGATCTTTGATCATATGTTTTGCCGAGAGTTGCCAACTTGTTTATGAGGTGAGTGTGGCACATTTTGAATTCAACAATGGTTTCTTCATCTCTCATTCAGAGTAGATCATATTTTGTAGTCAACATGTTGACTCTGCTTTCTTTTACTGCTTCAGTTCCCTTGTAAGCTATTCCCAATGCATCCCACATATGCTTTACTGAAGGCAAGGAGCAGACCTTGAAGAAGTCATCTTCATTTAGTGTTGCTTGCAACATTAGCACTGCCTTTCTGTTGAGATGAACTCTCCGCAGATCTTCACTATCAAACTCAGCATATGTTTTAGGAGTAAGTCCATCTTCTACCTTCATAAGCATATAGTTACCCTATTCAAATACATCCCACAAATCAATGTCAGTGGCTAAAATAAAGTTTTAAAACCTAATTTTCCAAAAAAAAAATTTTTGACTATTGAATGCTGGAGGGCTGGTGATGGAAGCTCCACCAGTAAGTATATGCTCGCCAAATCCTGCAATGATCACTCTTAAGACTGTTATGTCCTTTAAACCTGCTCTGATATTAAATGTTAGAATAGGATTTGACCAAGAGGGGGTGAATTGGTCACTTTTTAAAATTTAAAAATTAAAACACAATGTGAGAACAAAGAGAAAAAGGAAGAAGGATGAAGACATAGATTGATTCTGATTCGGTCCTCTTGACCTATGTCTAGTCCTCAAAGCTCCTCTGAGATTTCCAAATCCACTAACAACCACAAACTGAGGCTTCTCAAGCCTTTTACAAATGGGAACTCACTCCCTCTCAAGCTTTTCATTCAAACAGAGTGATTCACCCTCTGTTTTCTAACTCAATATTAGCTTAGATGACACAAGGTCCCAACCTTTGTTTCTCACAGATTTACAATGTATAATTGCTTAAGGAAGCTCTCTAACAGAGTAGATGGCAGAATACTGAATTTCATAATGAATATAAAAATGATTACAGAGAATGAAAAAGAATAGCTTTGAATGCTCAGAATATTCATCTCACGTATCTCTTCTGTAATTAATGCTTGATATTTTTATAGATAAGAAGTAATGAGGTTGCCATTAGAGACAATTTAATATCCATTACTCTCATCAACTACCTCTTCATCTTCGCCATTAATGTTGCATTAAATGCGTCTCAGTAATGTAGCTGACGAAGGCTGATTCATGCAATCTGTCTGTAAGAGGTAGGAACAGCTTTTTCTCTTTTTATGATTATGTATTTCTGCATTTATGAAGGTAGGTGAGATTCAAACATTGTTAATCACTAATAAGGAAAGTGTAGAGATAAGTAAAAAGTTGTTAGAGAAAAATAGCCGTTGAGAAAAGCAATACTCGAGTTTTGTTTCATAATACTCGAGTGTTAACCAAGTATTTTGAATTTTATAAAATAATACTCGAGTGTTTTGTTTCAATGCTCAAGTTGTTATAACACTTTTGAAATTACTTGAGTGTTTGTTGAGAGTATTATAGAAGTTTTTGAATTCAAGCACAAATACTCGAATGTTAAAAAATTTGTACTCGAGTGTTAAGAACACTTTTAGTTTCTACTCGAGTGTTCAGAGGAGAACTTGAAGTGAAATCTTTTGTAATGTCACAATACTCGAGTGTTGGAAACATAATACTCTAGTGTTTTCACTTCTTTTACAATCACTTGAGTATTTTGATGGAAGTATTTTGTTTTGAGAAAAAGAGCGCTCGATACTCGAGTATTGAAAACCCAATACTCAAGTGTTGATGAGCCTTTCATCAAATGCTTGAGTATTCTGCTTGAAGTGTTGCTTCACATTTGAAAACTTTGCCCGATACTCGAGTGTCGCAAACTAGCACTCGAGTGTTGGCAACACGTCTTTCAGAACTTGAGAAAAACAACTCAATACTCGAGTATTAAAACACAATACTCGAGTATTACCAATACTTCCATCTGTAACTCGAGTACTCTGCATCAAGTGAAGCGTCATATATTGAAAATAAGGCTAAATACTCAAGTATTAAAACACAATACTCGATGTTGCTAACTCTTCAACATCAATACTCGATTTTCACTTGAAAGTGTTTAGTTTAAAACATTTTAAGTACAAATACTCGAGTGTTTCAAAAACATTACTTGAATGTTGAGAACACTTCAACCAAATACTCGAGTTTTCATTCAAAGTGTTGAATCACAGAGACATTTTAACTCACATTACTTGAGTATCAACATTCATCACTCGAGTGTTATCAACACTTGCAATAATAACTCGAGTGTTGTCTGAAAGTATTGATTTTTAACATATGAAAAAGATTCAATACTCGAGTTTCAAGCCACAATACTTGAGTATTCTCAATACTTTCACACAAACTCTATGATTGAGGTACATAACTTGAGTGTTTCAATATAAGCACTTAATCAATAACATTTCAATTCAATTGTATTACAGTATTAGTGGACGTTTCGATTCAATTGTATTACAGTTAATTTTTTAATTCCTATAACACTAATCTTCAAAAAAAATGTGCACTTGTGTTTCCAAAATAGTTGAATTTTGAAAAAAAATCATTTAACGAATCCTAATTAAAACTGAGTCACAGTGGATGTTTCTTTTCAATTCTAAGAGGGTTAAATGTTTAATTCCTCTAACACTAACCTTGTTCAAAAAATGTCCACTTTTTGCCAAAATAGTTGAATTTGGAAAAAATTTGATTTAAAGAATCCTAATTAAAAACTGAGTCTCTGTAACACCTCTTATTTATCCCTCTTAGCTTGCATTATAATGATTTGGAACCAATTAATGGCCTCAAACAACTTACATTGTCAAAAGGGATCAAAATGAAAACTTCCATTATTAAGAAAGTTACTATTCATAGT
>JANTPZ010144143.1:0-11584 GCA_025593235.1 Vachellia pachyceras | reverse complement strand
AGATTTGTGCTGAATGGTGAAATGCCCAGCTATTTGCTTGCCAAGGATTTAATTTTGCATGTAAGTGATGAATTCCTCCAGAATATTTTCCCCTTTGAATGGAATTCAACTTGTAAAAATGCACGATATGAATACTATGGCATCCTTGAGGTTTGTTTTCCTGATAAACATTAGAATTGTGCAGATCATCGGTGAGATATCAATGTCTGGTGCAACATATAAAACCATGGAGTTTGTAGGGACCACTATTGAAAGTTTAAGCGTGTGTGAACTGCATCCTTTCTCTTTTAATGCTTCTTTTAAATGCTAATGTCTAATGCATGAGTCACAATTAAAATAGTTCTGATGTTGCTGTGTTATATAGATCGAAGAAAGGATGACAATATGCAACATGGTTATAGAAGCAGGGGGCAAAAACGGTGTTATTCCTGCTGATAATACCACATACAAATACCTTGAGGTTAGAGATGATTCATACACTTCTGCTCTGATGAAACCTTCTCTGTCTCTTTCTCTCTTTCCATTGATTCTCTCTTTAGAAGCAGGCATGCGATATGTATAATGTCCTACATTCATAGATGCCTAATATGTATGCATGAAGAGATGTGCTAGTGTCCGACTTTTATCATCTCTGCATGATATTTTGGCTTACAATTTTTTTCTTATCAGCCGATGTTTTATATTGCTTAATTGTTTTTCGTAGGATAAGACATCTGTTGCCTATGAACCAGTTTACAGTGATGAGAAAGCAAGGCAGGTTCTTTTTATTTACCCTTATCAGTCTACCTTTCTCTTTCATTTATTATTAAGCTAGGTTTTAACCGACATTCCTAGTTGCTATTTCAGCTAGTTGTCCCGGTTTGTTAAGTTCATGTATGGCAGACTTACGATTGTAGATTCACTTGGGATGATATTCCGACTACTTTAATCATAGTCTGTGACTTTAAAACCTTTTTCCAGTGGAATGATCACTTAAGATGGTCCAGCTTCTGTGCAGATTCATATCTACAGATCATATAGAGATCAAACTAAAAACCTCTATTTAAATGTCTCTCTCTCTCTATATATATATATAATATGGAGAGAGATATACAAGCACACAAATCTAGAGATGATCTGCTTTAAAGAAAATCCAAAGCCTTGCTACCATGATTTAAAATTTGAGACTTTATATTACTTAGATTGTTGGTGGTTCACGTCCTCAAGATATTCAAAAGCTTTGAAAATGTAAATTGATTGTCATTTTCATCCATATATAACGAATCAGTGATGAACAATTGGGTGACTTGTGGTCCTTTCCTGTCCAATTCAGATTTATGGGCGACTACAAATTTGATGTATCGAAGTTGGAACCATTGGTGGCAAAGGTAGTGTACTAATGCACTTCATATGTATATTAAAAAGCTTGCGAAACTATTATTGATGTAATATGCAACATTGCAGCCTCATTCTCCAGATAACCGTGCTTTGGCAAGAGATTGCAAAGATGTGAAAATCGACAGAGTATATATTGGATCATGTACTGGTGGAAAGACTGAAGATTTTATGGCTGCAGCAAGAGTCTTCTTAGCCGCAGTAAGCCAATAAAGTTATATATATCTCCTCAATTCTATGATTATCATATCATTTCTTCCAGTTACTACTTTTCTGTTCTTTGTCATCTTTAGCTTCATTAACTGTCCACATTGTAGGGAAAAGGTGTCGAAGTTCCTACATTTCTTGTTCCCGCTACCCAAAAGGTATTTATTTATCTATGTTCTTGAAATGAGCCGTGTCTCCTGGTTCAGAAATGTTTCATGACAAAGTTGTGGATTGTTTGAACAAAACCATTTTAGTAATACAATGTTCACAGGTTTGGATGGACTTGTACACTCTTGAGGTACCTGGTTCTGGTGGCAAGACTTGTTCTCAGATTTTTGAAGAAGTTGGTTGTGATACACCTGCAAGTCCTAGCTGTGCTGCCTGTATGGGTGGCCCAAGAGATACCTATGGACGCTTGAACGAACCCCAGGTAGCAAATTTAGTCTTTCTCAAAATAATTAAACTTACAATGCTGTAGATTCATCAGTTTGCTAATTTCAGCTATAAGGTTTGGCCAAAATTCACTCATTGCATTAAACCATGAATGAGTTACTGATTGAGGGGGACGGTTCATTTCCGGAAACCCATATCCAAATGTAACTTTATGGAATAAAGAGTTGATCCTAATGTAACTTTTATAGAGAAGATATCTGTGACTTTAATTGCAAGTCACGCTTTAAAGATTCAGACCTGAACTCTGAATGCAGGTTTGTGTGTCAACAACAAATAGGAACTTCCCAGGTAGAATGGGGCACAAGGAAGGACAGATATATCTTGCTTCCCCATACACTGCTGCGGCATCTGCATTAACTGGTTTTGTAACTGATCCAAGGGAGTTCTTGCAGTAAGTTAGTGAGCGTGAAGCTGGTCGTGGCTTATTATGCAGGAAGGATCAGGATTTGAATAGCTTTAATAATAATTATGCCGGAACTTGTCAATCAGTATTCATGAGTCTAGAAGAAACATGATTTATGTCGTCTGTTAGCTTATAGCTTGTGTTGTACGACCTGGATTAGTTATATTCTATCCGTGGACACGTTGGACGGTTGTATTAACCTGTTGTGACTGATTTCAGCTCACACGCACAGACAGAGCCATTCGTAGCCGTAGGCACCGCAAGAAACTGAGCGTTTTCTTTTACGTCCCTATTTCCTTAACTGAACTCAAATTGAGACCAGTTTATGGTCAATTGTTTAAACCAATGATCAATATTCTCTATACTTAGAAAAATGAAAACCCGATAGTGTATTCTCAGTTTACCGTTACTGATTACTGAATGTACATAAAAGTAGAAGTTTCCAATTGTTACTTTTTCCTCAGATGTTACCTAATTCGATCTGGTCCACCTTTTCTCTATCGTATTGAGACTTCCTTCAGACCTTGCATTTTCCCTTACATTTTACACAATTGAAAGTTCAACTACGTGGTAAAAAAAAGGTTCACTACATTTTTATTTTACTTCTCGAGGGTACCTATTATCAGGCACCACACATGGGAAGATACTTTTAGATCTATCATTTGCATTTTTCCAATTCTTTCTTCAAAGTTCGAACTGATACTGGGCTTATTTAGAACGTTTTCAAAAGCTTAATGCACATTCAACAATGTTTTTTCGTAAAACAAGATAATCTCCTTCACATATTTATTTCGACTTACGTAAATTTATTGCTCTACCGCGTTCCCAAACGGACCCAGTATATGATCAAACAATTTAAGTGTGTCCAATATATTTAAGTTAATAACACACTTACCATGCAACCTTTCAACTCATCAACAACTATTATATTCATAATGCCAATACCAATTAAAATAACCGGGCATGACAGCATTACATATTTCTCATCTCTTGCAATAGTTTATTCAACAGCCACACACTGCCAAAACTTCTCAAGAGTGTGATCACTCAGCACATTTCACACAATAAAGCTGACGGAACCAGAAGAATTTGCATCCTGCTTCAGAGCATCTCCTAAAACGATCATAGAAATTAGGATAAGCTATATGCATAAAACTTGAACATTTACAAATTTTCTTATGTATGAAAACCCACATTTGAGAGTAATTTACATCCTGAGCAAAAAATATACATGTACCTAAACTAAAGCAATACAGAGATATACTGGGATAAAATATAGTAAATAAATGCAAATTAAAGCAACATAGAGCTTCCCAACTAACCAGCCCCTTGACTATTATTCCTACTTGACAGCGTAAAAACAAAACTAAATAGAACAGACAAATGATTATAGAAGAAGCAAATAACCACATGCAAACTACTACTGGAAATAACTTCTACTACCCAAAACTCAACTCTTATAAATCCACTGGTAATAGCTTCCTAACAATGCAAAAGTAAAACTAAAATAGACAGAGACAGATAGAATAAAAGTACCAGCAGCAGGTTGAGTAGTCGGGGCTTCACCATAGATAGCTCGAAGCCTGGTGAGAGGGACCAATGAAGAATCAGTTGAGGCTTCAGAGAAAAGCTGTTGTTTCCAATCCCACATGGTCTTCCTCATGGCCTTGTTGGATTTGGTAAGATTTTCCTTCTCGGCCTCTAGAGCCTCAATGAGCTTTTGTTGGTGCATTGATCTTATTCCCAGTGTCGCAAATGAAGCAAGTAGGCAAACACAATCACTATGTTGTTGTTCATAGCTCTCGTTACCACATCAGCTATTCTGTTAACAAACTCCATGTCTTCTCTGAAACCAATTTCAAAACCTTTAAAATTAAGGCTGCCCTATATAATTTTCCGTTTGATTTTGTGAACATTAGGGACGCATATACTGAGACTGAAAAATGCAAGCTTTATATGTAACCAGTCCCAATATTCAAGAAGTCAGCTAGCCAAGAAAAAATGGAAGATACAGAGATACTACAGATGGTGACTTCAATATCTATAGATGCCCAGAATATGATCATACTCCATCCTCAGACTTGTTTTATCCTAGTATTATTTCACAACTCTTTCTACATAACGTTTATTATGTAAATATATTTGAACTATCAAGTGCATTCTATTGAGATATCCTCAGAACAAATTCCAAAATCTGAATTTAAACTTTACCAAATCTTGAATACTAACTCTGGATTCTAGAAAGAGCAAAAGACCAAATTGTTTTAAAACTAATATAATAAACACATTCAAACACTGGGGGGGGAGGGGACTAACCAACCGCCCCACATGAGAAATCTACGGTTAACACTCAAACCATTTTCGATTATGATCCCATCGGAATGCCGTATCAGTTGATTCCACACAAAAGACAATTTTACTCTCAGAAAAACGAGTTGAAAAGCATATAATCAAGCACCCTAGCTGGTTTAGAGAGTAAGAGATTTATACAAGAAAGCAGTTAAGATGTTAAAAACCGGGGGGGGGGGACAAAAAGAGATACTTCCCGAGAGCTGGATACCAACACTTGAAAGGAATATACTATATTTGCTCAAAGTTTGAAGTATAGGGCGAAAACAACAAAATGAAATTTCAATCGATTGTCTGATTTACCGAAAAGCTCACGCACCGATAATAATTAAAAAAAAGAGAGATTACGAGGTGACAGATTGCCTCAACAGTGGCGACCGGAGGAGGGAGCCCTCAAGTTCCAGAGACCGAAGGAATGGAAGGGGTGTTTCTGGTCTACAAAACGACACCGTTAGATAAGTTTTCTTCTTGGCTGAAAAATAGCAATCGAAAACCCTTCTAATTTCTCATTTCCATTAGTCGGTTGCTCCGGATACCGGGGTGGTTCCGGGGGATCATAGGCTCAATCTGCCCATTATTCACAAAAAAATAAATTCATTTCTATAAAATTGGACTTGATATAATGTCTACATTTTTATTCTATTATTTAATGACAACTTTATATTGTATAAAATTGAGAGTACTCGGCAAAAAAATTATTGAAAGAAATAACCTAATTAGTGGATATAATACTCATTTATTTTTTAGTTCTGCATTTTAGTATTTTTTTTATTTATGCAATTTTCTAAAGGATACTATTGCAGAGATTAATAATGGTAATATAATATTTATTTTCTTTTTTCACCATATATAATGTCTATTTCCAAACATGTTTGTTTGTGTGTAAATTAATTTTGAGTTGTAAAAATTATGTAATTTACACAATCAAAGTAAACTTTGAATTCTTCCGTTTTAAAATTGTTGTCAATTTCGAAGAAAAGATTTAAATATGATATTAAATTTTATTTCAGTATATTTTTACTTACTCTCTATATCTGATTTTTTTTAAAAAAAAATCCAAACTTGTGGAAGACAATTTTCTAACGAGGTGATTGCATCGCAATAATCATACTATTTTTTTTTATAGAAAAATTTTAAAAAAGGGATTGAACTCACTCACCATTTTAAGGTAGGGCACCTAACTTATGATCCACTGGAGTCTGTCTCTACGGCACTAGAGCAAGCTAAGCAAACCCTTTAGTCTAGCAATACATGTAGGTCAACCCAACTTCACTTAGATGTGGTGATACCTTCCCAAGCGCTGCGACTGAAATCACAACAAGGTGGCACTCCTCAGGATCGAACCATTTCCCTTTAGGTGGGAATACTAGCCCAATCCTTTTTGTAATTGAACCCACGGACGATGGGTTAATAAAATCATATTAGTTACTTTGTGTCAATACTTGATACAAAAAACAACTTTGTGAGAAATATTTCTTCTTCCTTTTTTGTGATAATTGTGAGAACTATTTCTACTTAAAGTAAACAATACTTAAATTTGATTAAGTCAAATAGTCATGGAAAAAATAAAAGAAAAACAAATTGCTCTTTTTAAAGACAATATATAATGCTACTATTGTATCCTGAAACAACAGAAGAAAAAATATTAATTTCTACATAGAGCTCGGCAGGATACTAATTTTTGAGAGAGAGAAAACTTGTTTGAGAACCAATTAATTATGTGGGGGTGGATACAAGCAATTCCATGTATAAACCTAAAATTTAAGATCCTGGTCCCTAATAGCTGTTGGGACTTGGGACCCGCAAATCTAGGATTTACAAGCAAGTCATTATGGCCTTTCTGAAATTTAACACCAGAGTGTGATTACAGAGAAACAAAATGCTAAGCACGCATGCACATCCAAATCAATTTAATATTTTTGGTCCCACTCCTAAAAGCTACTACTACATTGTATGGTTGAAGACTTGAACCACTTCTTCTGTCTCTCAAAATAGAAATAAAGAAAAATTCCCAACACATAACATCATTATACAAAAGTAGGTCAATTCCTTAATTGAGTGCCTTCTTCATGATATGAGTTCTGTCTCTGTCTCTCTTCATCATCATTATCTTCACTTTCCATGACAACCCAATCCAAATAAGATTCTTCACATCTCCATTATTCTTATTGTCCTCAAGCTTGTTACAGAAACATTCAGATGTGTGTGTGTATTCGACATATGACAGAGAATTTTGTTGTTGTAACCTTGTGGTGTTTTAAAACCAATAAGCATATCATTAACATTAATGATGACATTTCTTGACCTTTAATGGGGGATTGTGAATGCTTTCTGATGCCGAAAAGATTTCTGCTACAATGTCTTTGATATATTTCCTTCGGGAAATATACACACACAACATGATTGATTCATCTCAACTCAACTATGGTCAAAATGTTCAGTAGGAACAGTGCAACAACTTTGAACACTATGATTGAAGATTAGACCATAATATGAGCCATTAAAGTGTCCTTGCCTAAGAATTCATAATTCAAGATTTCAACTCAGAATAGTGCTGAGAGTCTATTCACTGTCATATTACAAATTAGATAAGATGGAACTTTATACCATGATTTTTAGACAGTCCATGTGTAATGTTTATATTCGCTTGAGTCTTGTTGTCCTGTATATAATTTGACTCTTTTTTTGTTAAAAAAAGTTTAGTTAAATTGGATCCCAAAAATTGTTGAGGCATACCTACATATTTCGAAAATACTTATAGATGTACTTACAGATTACATACTAACAAAGTTTACTCTTTTCTTCTATTGCATATTAGTCAATCAGATTTTAATCTAATCAAGAGATTAAGTTGTGGACGGAGGTTGATCTATTCATAAACATAGATTGTGGAGATTATCTCAAGCCACACAAGGATGGAGTACAATATATATTCGAAACGACCAAACCAACTCAACAACTGCAAATTAAAACGACAATGGAGAAAGCACATAGTTCCTTTTCCCCTTTTTTGACGCCATATTGAGAAAGCTCAATCTAGTACATTGCAGAAAACTTGACACTCTAGGTATTAAGTACCCCAGTATTTACAGTGTGAAGAAACAAAAAAAAGCCTTCAGTCAGGTATGCAGGCTTGTATGATGATGTAAGTATCTCTGTGAGATAGAACCTGAGGTTCTCTATTAAGGAAAAATAGAAGTGAAGAAGACAAACAAGAACCATAGTAATGGTTAAAACCTTGGCAGAAAACAAATAAACAAACTGAAAACCATTGGGAAGACCAATCTTCTCTACTTTCATGCAGTAGAGCCTGTTGTCAAACTGGATTTTTTTTCTATAACTGGGTCTTGGAACGAATGACTTGAAAAGATTCTAAATGGGTTTCATCCTTAGCCTCTCATTTTTCTCTTGATATCTCGGGGCTGCAGTTAAAAAATCAGGCATTATTAGAATGGTTGAGAAAGTGCCAATCTGATTGAAAACCAGATTCAGAGTACGTTATAGTCTATGATTTGGATTAGTTTACCAAGTCCATTGGCCTCAGATGTTCTCATGATTCTGAGCCTTCTCACTGAGCTCAGGAACATCCTACAAACAATCCAAAATATAATTAATGTCATGTGGTAATTGTTCTCTTCAGCGGGGCAATTTAAATTTGATCTTGAGCGTGACAGTCTCAGCTATGCCAATCCTCGTACTTAAGAAATGTGTTTCTTTCTAAGATCAACTTTCTAATGTCTGTCACATTATTAGTCATATAAAACTCCTCTGCGGAGACAAGAAATTGGCAAGCTATGGTCTCGTTTCCTCGGTGGTTTTTACTTCCTTATGCTCTCATGATATAATTAGGTCATAATGAATTGAAGTTGTATACCTCCACGGAACATCTCCCACGAGCATCCAATCACCCTCTTTATCTTCATATGTCAGCACAAATTCAGATGTTTCATCCAAAAGCTTAGAGAGTTTTGTTACAGCCTCTTTCTCACTACCTGTTGCACGCAAGAAAAAAACACAATAAGGAACAAGATACAGGTCCCTTTTTGTTCACAACATACTACAACTTAAACCAAACACAGAATTAATTAAATTGTTGTTCGAGCAGCAGCAAGTCTGGAAGTAATTAAAGATAACTAACCAGCTGATTTAGCAGTTGAAGCAGGCCTGAAGAACATTTCTTCCAGTGTTTGAGCTAAAGTCTCATAGCTTGAATGAGAATTCAAGTCTACCTTTCTCCCGATGCGAATTCCATCCATATTCACCTTCACAAATCCGAGATGGTTTTTCTCAGTATTGTTGACAGTGCCAGTTTTAGTAACTGAAACATCATCGGGATTATTCTTGTCACCACTGGACTTATCTTCTTCAGCCCTCTGAGCCTTTGCTTGGTTAATCAAGCTGTTCATCCTATATGCCCTGATGGGTGGCCACCCAACAACTTGGCTGCTTCCATAATAGTAGGAGCACAAGTGAGAGCAGATCGTAGTTTGATCTCTAAAACCAGCTGTCTATGGTAGATATATACATTTAAGCATACGAAGGAGAGTTGAACATACAGGAGGGGAAAAAAGAATATATATATATATATATATTAAAGAGGAAAAATACCGTCAGAATGCGAGGATTTACATAAGATTAGGAAAAAATAAAATATTTTTCTCCATCTTGTATTTTTTTTGCCAGTTTATCTATATATCATCAAGCTTCAAAACAGTGATAAATCTTTAATATGTTTCAGAGTTAACGTCCAAAAACGGAAAGTAAAACAAATAACCGAAGTATATTGCAGCAGTTGAGGCAACAATTACAAGTATACTAATCAACTGCAATGAAGATATACAAGCTCTGTTTCGACAACAACATACTAAGACGATAACTGATTCCAAAATGGTCAAAGAACAGTGAACTTGATTGAGAAACAGTCAACAACATACTAAGACGATAACTGATTCCAAAATGGTCAAAGAACAGTGAACTTGATTGAGAAACAGTCAACAACATACTAAGACGATAATTGATTCCAAAATGGTCAAAGAACAGTGAACTTGATTGAGAAACAGTCGAAGCACTTGATTTCAGAGCCAAAAAAAAAAAATACCGTCTTATTGGAGTACTGGTAATAGCAAGGAAATAAAACAGGACTCGGGAAAAAATGAAAAATATTGATAGACTGAGTTAACAATACAAAAATACACTTTACTCCATTGTACGAAAAATAAATGTTAAGTTAAAGACCAAGGTATCCATGAATCATCTCACCTGGCAGCAGTAGGAGATCCAGCATCATGAGTGACAGTGTCAGCGGCTCTCTTTGTACCAGAAACAGAACCACCTACAGTACTGACTCTGTCTGAGAAACGAGAGGCAGCGACAGAAGGTCCATGAGAGACTCCAGAAGGGAAGTCTTTAGCCGTCAAAATACGACCACACTCACCCCATGCAGAAGAATACTTGGCCTTCCCACCTCGGCCACCAAGGCTCAGGCCCAAACCCAGTTCAAGTTCAGCCTCGCCTTTGTACGATGATGAACATTCTTGACCCGGAACCTTAGCACTCGACACAGCAGGCTCATTCGGAGTAGCCCCAGAAGAGCTGCCATTGCCGCAACCGCCACTGCCACCGAATAAACCCAGAGTCATAGAAGCAGGATTCAAGATTGGAACTGGTGAGACAGAGGAAATGAAAGATGGGTTTGTGAGGGAAGGAGGGAATGAGAGAGGGTGGTAAAAAGGGAAAAACTTCGCGAGCCGGTTGGGAATGGGATGGGAGGAACAAGGTGTGGAAGACAAAATGTCATTGAAGGACGAGAAAGAAAAGAAGCACGAAAGATGGGGAAAAGGGTGCTGTTGGAGGTGGTGGAGTTAGTGATGGATACGGGACCCATATGTCTTCTAAGTGCTCATGCCACTGCTCTTTCTCTTTTTTCCGCTCTTCCTTTGCCTTCGCATAATTTATATCTTTTGAGAATAACTTGGTTTTTTAAATGAAGTCAAGGATAGTCTAGCCTAATCTCATCTGATTTTCTAATAATTTTGCAAGTTGTAAATATTACTTTATATGAATTTGTACTGCAATTAACACTCCAAATTGCTTTATTTATCAAAAGACAACAAATATCATCATGATCAAGACATAATAGTTTAGAGTTCTCCCAATGTTATGAACTGTATGTGATTCCAATTTTTTTTAATATTTATAAACTCCAATACCCTCTCCTTCCTCTTGTTAGTTAATGCTAAACCCTGTTAACTAGAAGTTAAAATTAGTTGGCTCCCAGAGAGCCTTCATATCATTAACTAGACTGCAGCGCGATACAATATTAATATATGACTAAAGATTAATGAGGATTATGGAGAAGGTTGAGTATAGAGTATATGGTATCAGAGTGGAAGTAAAGAATGAGAGAAGGATGGTGAGAGTGTAAAGTGGGATAATGCAGAGAGACATGGAACATGACAGGTGGTGATGGTAACTGGTAACTGATTACGAACAGTACGAGGAGGGGGATTGTTCTGTTGACTGCAAGAACGAGCTTTTGAGGTGGTGTGTATGGATTTGCATGATAGTTAATCATATTTGTACCATTTGCTTAATTCTGCTCCTTAAAGTATACCAGCCCCATAATTGCTCACCGCATTACACTACCACTCAATTCTTTATCCTTAACAACGTTCTCTGCATGCCCCCTTAATTACCTATACTTACTTGTGTTATCTAACTTTTACAGTTCTCTTTCTAAAAGTTACGCAGCTAATCTGAGAGGATTAAAAAAATAGATAAATTAGTTGATTATAATTA